>APFE031437770.1:706-12561 GCA_000404065.3 Pinus taeda
AGGAATTTACAGGGTAAGTTCCTCAGACAGAACACCAAAGGACACCGCTCACAAACAGATCACAGATCAATACACCAGTATTTTTGACGTGGCTAAAACCCTCAAAGAGGGAAACAGTCCACGGCGCGAGCCAACGCGGCCACTTCAGGCAATTTATTAATAAAAGAATGAAATTTTACATAAGCTTCTCTCATGAACAGTTAACCTACAAATGACCCTCCATGCTCTTTAAATAGAGATCATTGACCAATCAGGTGTTAATCCATGGATCAAGTGTCGGTAATACCGAGGAGAGAATGAACCGTCGGATCACTACATATTGTGACCGTCGGATTGTAAGTTACAAAAGTACATAGTAAAGAAACAGAATTTACCTAACTCTACACTAGACCAAGTTATACTTAACTATTTCCTATGTGTCGGAATATCCTAACATAATCATAGATTAAAATTAAATAACTATCAATCTATCCAAGGACAAAAAAAAACTAGATGCCAAAAACACAATACATAGGTTGGCTTAAGCCAAAATACTCAAAGTCTTAATCTTAGTAAAGAGACTATTGAAAAACTAAAGATATAAGACATTAAAATAAATAAGGAAAAACTTTAATTAGATAGCGCTATGGAGTTCTCCAGTCATTGTTCATAGCATGAGGTTGGTCATGGTCATCAAGCGGCAACCCCATCTAGTATTTAGGGGATAGACATCATCTAGGTAGATCCCATTAATCATGAAGAGAATCTAGAGGGTTGGGACCATCATATTAGATAGCCAAAGCTACATTGAGGAAGTGAATTTTTTGTGTAGTAAGGCCCATGGCTATATCCTCTCATGATTATATCACATGCATACATGTATACTAGCCTAGTGGTAAGGCCTTATTTCCTCTATTTGTGAGCCTATATCTAGGATTAAGAGAAAGGTGGTTTTCTACACATAGCATAAGAGCTCCACTAAAATAATTTATAAACTATTAGAGTCACCCCATCTCAACCTGCACCATATAAGACTACATATTAATGTGTAAGGATTAGAGGAAAAGCATTTTAGTGTCATCATACCATGAAAATATTTGAGATTGGATAAAAAAATTAAATGAAATATTAATTCATATTTTCTAGAAAAAAAAGTATAATTTCAACCCTAATAATTTTCTAAGCATATTGATAATAACTGGCTTAAGGAAGTTAATTTCCTAACAAGGAAGCCTTCTAGGTGAGGAAGGTCAAGAGATACTCCTAACATAATGACCCAACCCATTATTAGAAAAAACTTGGACAAAGGTAGCCACTAAAAAATATGCTTAAATATTTTAGCTTTTGATTATTGATGTTATGGGTTTTTCATATATATATAACAATATTTTACCTCATGAAGGTCCTCCATAACTAGACATTATGCAACTAAAAAAAATGCTTTATTGATTTCTAGTTAGATTCTAGAGGTTAGAAATATGGAATAACTAGGTATTTTATTTATATTTGAGGTGCCACAATTTGTTCGTGCAAACTTAAAGGAACAAATTTGAGCAAACCCAATCACATACCATAATTATATTGTATCTCGAAAAGGTTGTGTTCTTCCTCCACTTGCAGTCTCCACATAGAATTTAAGAAGATTGGACACCGTATGTAAGTCCTTGGTTTCGGCTAAGGTGTATATAGCAGTTTACAGATACTTGGTAAACCCTTTTGCTTAGATTGCCCCTTTTTTATTTATTTTTGTTAAAGTTCTAAAATCAATTAATTGATCGTGGAACTACATCCTTCCTATGGAAATAATCCTTAGTATATCTTAAGTTGATAATGATGGAAGCATTTCCTATGTTTATGAGTTAAGGAAACCCCTCTGATGGGAATCCTAGTCCTTTTACTCCTTTTTGAAATACTGGTGCTCCTTAGATGTCAATGTTGGCCCTTCCTGGATTGATGATTGGTCTCCCAGTTTGGTTATTTTCAACCTCAATGATTTTGAGTGTCCAAATTGATTTTCAACCGAGTTCTTCTCCACCTAAACAACATCAACATCAAGTTGATCCTAAAGTTGACCCCTTTCCTTCTTCACCTATTTCTTCACCCCACTTTTCTTCTTCACCTTGAGAAATTCTGGATTTTAGTAACTAGGAAGCTAAGAAGAAGAACAAGAGGACAAAGAAGAAGAAGCCAAATAAGCGAGGGGGAAACCAAACAACCATTGCTATATATGCAACTAATGAGGAAAAATCTTCCAATCAGCCCCAGAAAGTCAAATTCCCTTGTAGTTATGTGAGGGTGACCACCTTCTCAGGAATTGTCCTAGTACTCCCAAGGTCTTAGAAGTGTGATAGTCCATAGATTCACATCGACCTTTGTCATCAGCTTCTGGAGTTCATGCTGGTGACAAACCCTCAACTAGTAATAATAAGGTCCATGGGGAAAAGGGAAAAATCAAATTTCCTTGTAAGTTGTGTGAAGTTAATCATCTCATTCACCTTTTTCCTCTTATGGATGAAGCTTCCAAAGAGTTGGAAAAACCATATTGCTTCCCAGTCTCGTCTTCTAGTTGGTTATGGAAGATTTCCCTTGATCCTTCGCTAGTTGATCAAGTGAATGATTGAAAGCCATGTTTGGTCAACCCATCTCACTATGAAAGTGAGTCTTGTGAGTCTGTTCTTGACCAAACATTGGTTAAGAAACTGGTAGAATTGGCTCCATCTTTAGTTAACCATACCTTTCCGGTAGAGAGTGAACCTCATACTGCTCAGGTTTTTCTGTTTTCTTCAATTTCGAATGAACTGAAGTCAAATTCTCTTGTTCTCGAGGTGCATGACAGCATTTATCATGTTCCCATCGAGTAAGAGGGAAACTCTCACATTCCTATGACACCCCCGCCAAGTAGTTTAGTCACTTAATTTAATTGGAGTCGACTAGCAAGATATTGTCTTCCGACTTATGTGCCTTTCCATATTACAGTACAGGCTTACCATATGGATGTACCTAGCATAGTCATAGGTGAGGGCACATCTCTTAGCATCCTATCCTCAACTGTTTGGCAAGATTTGGGTTCTCCTCAGCTTGTCCCCGATCACCCAAAATATTTTAGCTTTTAACAAAGGAACCAGTCAACCTTTAGGGATCCTTCCTAAGTTTCCTATTACTTTGGGAGGAAAGACTATCTATATAGATGTGATGGTTGTCCAAGGCCCTTTAGATTTTAATATACTCCTTGGTCGTGACTATGTTTATTTCATGGGAGCTCTTATCTCTTCCCTCTTTCGAGTGATGTGTTTCCAACATGAAGGGATCATTTTGATAATTGATAACTTACATTCATTAGTCTTGAATCAGCTCCCACTCAACTATCATCCCTAAATTCTTTTTATGTGTAAGCAGTATCAACCTCGCCACAAGTTAATTACATGGCCACATGTTCCTTGCCTGCATCTACTGATCATCTAGTAGGTGATATATTACATCATGTACTGGGCGAATTGGAGCCTGATTTTTCATTTGGATCCCTAGACATGTATCCATCCGAGAGGGTTATTCTCCCATCTAATGAGAACCTCTTGGAAAACCTGGCTTCTTTTGTTTTGTGATCAAGGCCTTGGAGCAGAGTTCCCTGTCTTGTTTCAAGCTCCTTAGAAAATGAAACAAGGACCATGAGGATAGTTCTTTTACTATGTCAACCTCATTAAAAAATGAAATGGGTCCCCATGAGGATATTTCTTTTACTATATCAACCTCATTAAAAATGAAATAGGTTATGAGCATGGTTCTTTTCCTGCTTCAATATCGATAAAAATGAAACAAAGTGTCATGAGCATGGTTCTTTCCTATGTCAAGCTCGTTAAAAAATGAAACAAATCCTCTTCGAATTCGATTCTTTGATTAGATCTCGTAAAATCCCGGTCGAGTCTTTCACTTGATCTCGTAAGTAAACCTTCATTCCATCCACCTGTTAGTAACCAATAGTCTACTTAGGTGAATGAAATGAAGCTTGGGGGGCATGTACCTCGTATTGAATCATTATGCTAGGGACATGCAAACTTATTTCAAGCATAGTTTATCTTTGTTTCAAGCTTGTGTAAAAATGAAACCACATACAAGCATAGTTTTTTCCCATGTTTAAGGTTTGTGAAAAAATGAAACCATCTTCAGGTATACTCAAGCATAGTTTCTCATGTTTCAATCTTGTGTAAAAATGAAACCATTCGTATTTTACCTCTTGTGATTTCCGTTTTTATCGGTCGATTTTTTCTAGATGAGCCTTGGTTGTTTCATTCCATTTTCACCATCTCTTTGGCTAACCATACACTTTCACCTAGTTGTTTTACCCTTTCCTAAGGAACATCTACGTTGAGTGGTCTTATTAGCTAGCCTCTTGACCTTTACATGTTTCGAGTAGTTCCATCATTACTAGAACCAATTGCTATCCTTTTATACCACTCGTTCCTCCAAGAGGAGTCATATTTAATCTCTTTTCTGACTCTCGAAAAATGAAAAGATTTTCAAGTACTTGTCGTTTCAAACTCGTAAAAGTAAATGAAATGACATCTACTCCATATAATTTTAACCCTTTTCCAGACTGATATAGGCTATTGTATGAAAAAGGAATGCCTTAGTCGAACATGGCTAGGAGGTTCTCTCGAATATATTTTTCTACCTTTTCGGATTCAAGAGGAATTACGAAAAGGGACCTAATGAAGTTTTCATTTTCGTCTCTTTTTCAAACTCTATAAATATGAAAAAGACATTGATTTACTCTTCTGTCAAACTCATAAAAATTAAACAATGAAAGACTTGTCACCATGACGAGCCCGAGTTTCTCCTTCCTAAGACTCGTGGAAAAATAATGAGGTACTCACTAGAAATAGTGGGGAAAATTGAAAGTGAAACATCTCTTGTATAGGAAGCATGTTGCTCTTGAACATGACACTCATATGTTTCTCATGTCAGGTTTGGGATATCCTCTCTCAGTCACTTGTCTTTCCGGGTTTGGTGATCCATTTTGCCTCTTATATGACTATTCCATTTTGTCATTATGATTCTTGGTCTTATGTTGAATCAAATGCCGCCACACTCCAAAGTCGTGTCACCGATATGTTCAAGAGAAGTCCTATCTACAGTTTGTTACCTATACATTGTCTGACCTTTTTCTACAGTATTAATCATACTAATTCATTTCACTTTATTCCTTATTTCGTGTCAATAATGGGGGAATCATCATGACCCTCCTTCGACGGGTCACTTCTTGTCGACTTTAGTTCATTATCCAAGAAGATGACCTAGAAACTCCCTTTCAGTACCTTAGGGATTGCATGCCATAATGGAAAGTTCTTTGCATCTGGTGGTAGGTTTTCACTATTGACCTTCGATTGGGTGATTTCATGAGTGTTCGACATTAGCTTCATTTTCACATTCACAGATTCTATTGTCATACCTTGAGGGTCATTTTCATTATTGGTGGTTTCTCTCGTGCCTATTAATGGTCCACATCATTGGCCAGTAATCAAGTTGTTTTTTAGAATGTTCAACTTCCACACATTCATTCGCATGTTAGAATTTGTACTTTGATGGGGTTGGGATGGAGCGCAAGACCCTGAGTCTTGTCTGATATGACTCAGGCTACATGGAGTTATATATTGTTCATGATTGTACACATGTTTCCTCGGGTGGCTTCTTCCATACCTTGGATCTTATATTTATAGATGATCCTTTTCATTCGGATGGCTACACCCATGCCATGGATATTTTTCATAGTCCTTACTATACGGATGGTTGCGTCCATATTGTCGATTCATGTTTTGATATCATATATGTATTTGTGTATGCATCCTTGATTTACAGGTCTCTTGACAATTTTTGCTCTCATCCTTGTAAAATCTCGTAAACCATCTCAGCTATCACTCCCTATTCTTCCTTCATGTTTTAGGGGGCATTTGTTACACAGTATTTTGTCACACCTCCCACACTTCCCTGTGACATACCCCGAAGTGCCCGAATCCTAGCAATCATGCAATGTACTCATCCTAATATGTAGCTCAGGTCCTCCCTGAATCACTAATTGAAAAATGCCTTGAGCTTCCCCTAAATAAAAGGGCTCTAAAACCATAATTTTAGCATCGTCGCTACCTTGACACTAGGAACTCGTGTTGGTCGCTAGTTGCACTATACTAGCCTCGCAATGCCAACATGATTTTGGCTTGGATAACCATGATGATCACTAAAAGGAAATTTTTCACAAAGAGGACAAGAAGCTACATGATGTAGAGGCTTCAAGAAGGACGAGCTAGAGGTTGCTCGATGTGGATGACGTCGAGTTCTCTCAGGTTGGCCCTTTGGTCTTATCCCTATGAGCTACATCCTTGAGATGAGGGCCTTCTCGTATCTTTGGAGAGATCCTAACTCCCTTTCCCTACCTATATATTCATCTTTTCCCATTCCCAAATGGTTGGTCTTTGGCTACTTGCACCCTTATGCTGAGATAGTGCCTACATGCTACTCACTTGGCTTGGAGAAGGAGCACTTGGGGAGCTTATTGACATCAAGGCTTGGTTGTATGCTTCCTCCTTTATCCTATTAATACATACAACTATTGGTTCACTTTCCATAAATGTGTGTGTTAATGCATCATTTGTCTTAATTATCCTTGATCTGTTAAGTTGGTTACTTTGGATTATGTTATTTGTGTTTGTATGCTTTGTTGTGTCTTGATCCCTTGTGCAGGAATTCAAATGTTATGAGAAGTAGGACCAAGCCTGTGGTGTAAGAGATTTGAGGTCTTCAACAAAGGAGGATGTTATAGTATCAGAATGAGGTAGGCCATCTTCCATTTCTCCCATTTCGATTGTAACGCAAGAAAGTGTCTAGTATATTTTCACGTAGGTTTCTAGTCCCACTCATTAGACTAGAGGGATCGTCTCTGTCCACGGAGAGAATTTTTCTAGACAATTGGCCCTAACCAGGAATTTTGATCTTCTGTGATGTGAATTTTGATCAGTAGCTTTGATGTAGAATTCAATCTTGCCTACCACATAAAGCTCCTCCAGACCTTTCAACTTGGGGAAAATGAAAACTATGTGTATCAATTGATCTCAAAAAATGCGGCATGACTTCAGTATCCTTGGCAGAATGCCCATGCTCTCATCTCCCTCTAGCACCCAATGGAAGGCCAACTTTTGTGATTTCCCTATTAAATATATTGTAGAGGCATAGATAAGAGTTTTATAAATCTGAACTATGGATTATTGGGTTATTTTTGGATGCGGGGGGTAATTAAATTTATCGAATTTTTAAAGAAGAGACTTCTCAACTAGAGCTGGAGAGTATCCCCACCACCGCAACCGAGGTCTCCAGCAAGACATTTGATGAACATTAAGACCCACAACATTGTAATTATACCAATGTAAGACAACCCCGCAACGTGCAGTGACTGAGTCAATTCGAGGTAGGAATAGAGTTTCAGTATCATTCCAATCATGGTCGCATCGAGATTAATGGACGATATAATCTAGTCTCTGTGGTGCGAGGCCCTAACTAGACAATAAAGTCCATTTTCCAACCACCAAGTTTTGGGTTAAACAGTGAATTCTTTCATAAAGGAATCAAGTAGTGAATGCATGTGGACTGTGTGTTGGAAGGGGACATGACCCCTCCATGAGATAGACATGTGGCATCGTAATTCTACAGATGTTGGATAACCCCATGACGTGCCGCGACTGAGTCAATTCGAGGGAGGAATAAAGTTTCAGTATCATTCCAATCATGATCGCAGTGAGACTAAGGGACAATATAATCTAATCTCTGACAGGTGCATACATTCTCACTTGCTCTCCTCTTGTTCAATTTTTCTTATTTCCACTATGAGTACTTCTCCTCATATTTCTAAACCTCCCTCTAGCAAAGGAAGACCAAGTAAAATTACCCTAGAGAGTCTTTATGAGTACATTGCATCCTTGAAAGAGATTTTAACTAGAATTAACTACAATTCTTGACAATAACCACAAATCGCTAGAAAATAAAATACTCTCAATCGAGACTAAACTCCAAGGAATGAAAGGTAGAATTCAAGAAATCAAACATAGCAAACAACAAATGGTTAAAGAAAATGACACTTTGAAAAGCGAGATTAAAAATCGAAAATAACAACTACATAATAACTCATCCCTAAATAACACAGAGAATAAATTAGATATTAAACCCATAAAAGAATAAATTAATAAACTAATTATACTCAACCATGAGCACCACAAAAGAGCCTTACACCTTATAATTGCTCGTATAGAAGAACAAAACAATGAAGACACATTAGTATTAGTTAAAGAACAATTAGAGACAAAATCTCAAATTCAAAAAACTTATCTCACTGAAGAAATAAGGGTAGGAAAGATACTTGGTAATAAACATAGAATAATTCATGTCAAGGTCAATTGTAATGACCATAAATTAGATATACTTATGAAATCCATAAGCCTAAATGGAATGGACATATTTATGAATGAAGATCACATTCTAGAAGACGAAGCTAAACTTAGGGAAGAAGTACAAAAGGCCAAGGAGGCAAGAAAAGAAGGGAAATGGGAAATCATTATGAATAGAAAAGCTATTATTAGAGATAGAGCTCGAAACATGAGTGATAAATAGGGAATAACATCAATCTGGATCCTCTTCTAGAACTATCATGGTTTTCCATGGTGTAAAGGTCCTACGTTAAGTTGGATCCCAAGTGATATTGATCTTATTATTTTAGTTGAAACTTGGGAGCATAATGAATCTAGGGTCCCTCACCTTGACAAGTTCACTCTTTGGTATGCTTGGAATAAGAAATCCTCCAGGAGGGGTTTCGGTGGTACAGCCTGTTATATTAGGAACATTGTTTTCCTCTCACATCCGACTTCATAAAATCAACCACTTCAATGAATACATTTGGATCGATATCTCTAATTCTACAACCAATAGGATCTTTATTGAAATTTGTTATTTCGCCCCTATCAACTCTACATCCTATACGAAAAGCAACCTCGATAAGACCATACCTTAGAAAAATACATCTACAACCTTTGGAATGAAGGCAATATCCTCTTTCTTGGGGACTTTAATGCTCGAACTGCCACTAACCAAGCTATTATGTTAAGTAACAACTCTAACCCCTACCCCTTGTGGCTTGATGAGGTTGGTAACTTAACTAATAGATTCAAGAGAAAATCTAAAGACATGATCGAGAAATTATTTGGCATAGAGCTCCTCAAACTTTGTAATTACCAGGACCTAATCATTTGTAATAGTAATAATAAATGGCCCTTCTTTGGTCAGATGACCTATTTCCATTGGCTAGGTAGTAGCGTCATGGATTATATGATTTCTGACATCCATGTCCTCAACCACATTACAATCTTTGAGCTTCTTAAGGGGTACAATCCTGACTCTGACCATAGACATTTGTCTTTATCCCTCAATCTTGTTATGCATACCATCCACATGTAGGAGAACAGTGAAAGAAAAAGTCACATTCACGTTGATAGAAGTAATGTTGACCTATTCTTAAGGGATTTGGAAAGGGATTTAGGCTCCCTAGCTTATAATAACAACATTGGTCAAATCTATTACCATTTTAATACTACCCTTTCCACCACCATTAGGAAATTCTATAATAAGACTTCATATAAGAAAAATACTAGAGCTTCCAATCCTTGGTATGACAAAGACTATAAGATTACCAGGAAAGAAATCAGAGATTCCCCTAATGAAAGATTTAAGCTCCATAATATAATTATTTACAAATCTCTCATTAAGAGGAAGAAGATATTAGTAAGAGACAAGAGCATCTCATCCACCTTTCTAAAGTTGCGCCCATAAAGTTTTGGCGGAATGTTCTTGTTTGTAAAACTAAAGATAATCATTCTATCCCCCTAGAAAATTGGGATAACTATCTTACGAAGTTATATGACTCTTCGGACACCATGGGCACCATCTTAAACACTCCTATAAAGGATGATATTTATTCTCTGGATGATGTTGAGTCTAGGATTGATAAGCTCACCAATGGGAAATCCAATGATATTGAAGGTTACGAAGTTGTGATCTTTAAAATGGGAAAATATATCATCATTCATCATCTTCACAAGCTTCTCAATTTGGTTGTAAAGCATGGATTCTTAAAGCTTTGGACACAAAGACTTATTGTGCCTATCTTAAAAAATGGGGACAAAAGTGTTCCCTCTAACTACAAGAACATTATGATTAGCCACATCCTAGCCAAGCTTTATGGGCTCATTCTAGTAAAAAAAACTTAACCTTCGGCTTGACAACCAGGGTAAAAGAGCTAAAGGGAAAGTTTCTTTTAGGAGACATCACTTGACCATTGACCACCTTGTCACTCTTTGGATCCTCACAGAGGAATGTCACAATGGTAAAATCGATCTTTTCTATTGTTTTTGGACCCTATATTAGGTTGGGCGGACCTACCTATGGTTTTGTGCATGATTTTCGCACATTGTTTTGGACGCGATGGTTTTCGATCCATGGTTTTGGACGTAATGGTTTTCGGTCCATGGTATTGGATGATTTGGCATGTATAAATATGTATTGTAACATTGAAAGGAACATAATGAAAAATCAAGCTGGTAGTCCCGGTTTTGGGATCCAGGGGAAATCTCTGTGTATATGTGTTTTATGTGTTATGCTCTCACATTGTTTATTTTCTATGCTTTAGAATTCGTATGCAGGTAATTTCTATACAGGGTTGAAACCTACAAGGTAGAATTCAAGAAATCAAACATAGCAAACAAGCAATGGTTAAATAAAATGACACTTTGAAAAGCAAGATTAAAAATCAAAAAGAATAACTACATAATAACTCATTCCTAAATCACACAGAGAATAAATTAGATATTAAACCCATAAAAGAAGAAATTAATAAACTAATTATACTCAACCATGAGCGCCACAAAAGAGCCTTACACCTTATAATTGCTAGTATAGAAGAATAAAACAATCAAGACACATTAGTATTATTTAAAGAACAATTAGAGACAAAATCTCAAATTCAAAAAACTTATCTCACCAAAGAAATAAGGGTAGGAAAGATACTTGGGAATAAACATAGAATAATTCGTGTCAAGGTAAGTTGTAACGACCATAAATTAGATATACTTAAGAAATCCCTAAGCCTAAAGGGAATGGGCATATTTATAAATGAAGATCTCATTCTAGAAGACCAAGCTGAACTTAGGAAAGAGGTAAAAAAAGGCCAAGGAGACAAGAAAAGAAGGTAAATAGGAAATCATTAGGAATAGAAAAGTTATTATTAGAAATAGAGCCCCAAACACGAGCGATAAATAGGGAATAACATCAATCCAGATCCTCTTCTGGAACTGTTGTGGTTTTCCATGGTGTAAAGGTCCTACGTTAAGCTGGATCCCAAGTGATATTGACCTTATTCTTTTAGTTGAAACTTGGGAGCATAATGAATCTAGGGTCCCTCACCTTGACAGGTTCACTCTTTGGTATGCCTGGAATAAGAAGTCCTCCAGGAGAGGTTTTGGTGGTATAGCTTGTTATATTAGGAACATTATTTCCTCTCACGTCTGACTTCATAAAACCAACCCCTTTAATGAATACATTTGGATCGATATCTCTGATTCTACAACCAATAGGATCTTTATTGCAATCTATTATTTTTCCCCTTTCAACTCTACATCCTATAAGAAAACCAAGCTCGATAAGACCATACCTATTGGAAATAATGTGAGAGGGGGGGGGGTGTGAATCAGTATTATCAAATTATTTTCAATATGTCTTCCTGATTTATACTTTAATTTAATCTTCAGATATTGATCATTAACTTGTATGTCAGTACCATATAATAATGA
>APFE031437775.1:0-17184 GCA_000404065.3 Pinus taeda
GGGAAATATCTGTGTATATGTGTTTTATGTGTTATGCTCTCGCATTTTTATTTTTCCTGTGATTTAGAATTCGTATGTAGGTAATTTCTGTACGGGGTTAAAACCAACAAGGTGATTGGGTCAATGGCAAACTTTGAGGCCTTGACCTTCTTCCTCAGTCATTCGCTCTCTTCCGTGTGTGGGCGCTTTAACTGTGTGGATGCAGTCCCTAGATCCATGCTTCCTTTCATTTTTTCTACTTCCTTTACCTCTTGTGCTGCTTTTGTTGCTTCTGCAACCTTTTTCTGCTCGACAACTTTCTGTGTTGCTTCCCGTGCTTCCCTTACCTCATTTATGGCTATTTCCTTTCGCCTTTTCTTAGTCAAATATGTGACGCACAACTTGGCATCATCCTTCTTCTTTTGTGCTGTCACCTTCTTGAATTTTGCAAGATATAGGGCTCTGGGGGCCATGCCTCCAAGACAGTGAAAATGGCATCGTTAGTGGCTACAAAAGGTAGTTTCGTCCACTACTTCTCCGGATCCTTGCTTGCCCTGATAAAGATGTTGTGCATATAAACCTTAAAGTCTGCAAAACTTTGCAGACTGTTATACATTGTGGGTGAAAAGCATGACTTCTGGTTGATCCACATCCGGATGTTCATCTCCATGAGCACCCAAAAGATCTTGTTGTCACGTATCCTTTTTGTGTCCCTCGTGGCCTAAAGTGAAGCGTACTTCACAGCCTCCGATAATTCTCTGTCAATGCTGAGGAATTGACTGTCCTTCGATAGTTTTCCCACTACAAGTACTATGGGTAGTAACAACCACACATAGTGGAAGGTTTTACCCTGCTCCTAGGCTTTGCGACAGTTCTTCAAAAATTATGTGTAGAGGAATTCAACCCAGTTAAACTGGACCACCTCTGCGCACTGTTCGGCTAGTGCGATCACTGGTGTAGGTACCTCATCGGTGCGACACTTTCTCATGACTTTGTTGACCAAGATTTTGGTAGCTACGCTTACCTCTTTGTCCTTGATGTTGGGGATAGCGTAGCCCCTCTTCTTATTCTCCACCTTGTACGTTTTCTTAATGGCCTTTATGAGGGAAAAATCATTACCCTTCCCTTCCAATATGGTTGCGGGGTCCTTTCCTTTATATGGTAGCTGGGAAATGCGATGGATTAGGTCTGCTGTGATGGGGATGGGCTCCTCCAACCATAGATACCCATCATGCACCAGGCAGAGCAGTTTTCTTGATGAAAAAATGGCTATTGGGGCGTGCTGGAAATGTGACACCCATAGAAGGTTTAGTAGCCCAACCTTTTCCATTCTGTGCAACCACTTTTTCTACTCTAACCTTGTCACCACACCCGCGTTGTTCTGATTCATGAGATTCCCGGTCTCTGGGTGAGGGAACTTCTCGTAATCAGCAAGGTCCCAGTCTTCAAACTTCATGGTTGGCACACAGCCCAGGTGTGTTCCTTCAAACATAATGTTATTTGGGAGGAGTGGGGTCTGGAGTGAACTCTTGGTTTTGTCCAGGTCCTTGGGCACTTTGGCCTTCCCCTTTTGCGGGGGGACATATGCGGGCAGTTTTGTTGCAAAGCACGTAGGTTGAATATCCTCCTCCATGCCTTCATCTTCTTACTCTGCAATGATCAAGGTCTACAAATCTTCTTCCTCCTCATATGTTTCTATCATGACAACTTTCCCCTTCTCTTCCACTAATAGTTTGCTGCACAACAGGTTCCTCAGGGACACGCGTACAAGAGCCATTGCCTATTTATCCTTCTTGGGTCTTGGCATACGTGGTGATTTGGGGATCTCTGCCACAACCCTGGCACCTTCTGGAACATCCTTCACCATTGGGGTCTGTGCGGCCTCGTCAGTGGTTACCTGTTAGGGTCCAACCCTAACCCCCTTATTTATGTAATAGGATCAAGTCATAGTTATAGTTAAGTAAAGAGTCAATAAAGCCCATATTAATAATTGTAAGTGGTTGACCCAGATTTAATGAAAAGACCAAAGTTAGTTGTAAATGGGCCATGGTATTAGATAGATGGTATTAATAAGAACCATGGTATTGCCCCATGGTATTGCATGTATGAATCCTATATAAAGGATAGAGACTTCCCTTGAGGAGTATCATGTCTTATTTTATAATTGAGCTCAACTCTATTGGAGGTTGCCCCCTTGAAGAGGCAAGTGAACATTGCTTTCTGAATAATAAAATACTTTATGTTATTTCTCATTGTTCTATGTTCTAGGTATATTTCTTCGCATATTTGGTATTCTGGTATCGTCTTGCAGGTTAAGAGCATAACAAGTGGTATCAGAGCACTTTCAAGGGCCGGTGGGATCTCCAATTTTTAGCAATTTTTTTTTTGGCTAGAGACATGTTTCAACGTCTTTAAACCATGAGATCTGTCGTTGAGCACATAAACCTGAAAATTTGGGGATGCATGCACGAAGGAAATACAAGAGGTGGTCACGCTTGTTGGACTCCCTTGTAACCCTTGTGGGTACCCCTTCGAGTAGTAGCGCATTAGACAGAATCGTGCAGAGACTGTCTTCCAAATACCCTCTGGGTATATCGGAAGCCCCCTAGGCTCCCTTGAAACTACGCCATAGATAAACCCTTGGCCATATTGCTGCTATAGTACATCGAGAACAACACTCAAGGAGATTACTCGCGCGTACGATAGGGTAGTTGGGTTGTACAGCTAAGGGTACGGTTGATCCTCCTTGGTTAGTGCCCTAAAAGATTGGGTCGAGTACTACTATCAGAACCTTGTGTATATTGCGATCTGTAGCACTTGACACTCCTGGAGACCATAGTTCCCTTCTCTATCTCTGGATCACAAATCATATTTTCCATATCAGATCTCGTAGGTGGGGTTTTGTCGCAGTAGTAGCAATCAGTTCTGCCATTCAGATATACCAGATCCATTAAATCCGCCATCCAGATCTAGCAGTTTGGGCTCTATAGCCATCGCAACAATCAGATCTGCAATTCAGATCTGACTAATTGTGTGGGCTTCTATACCTAGGTGTGATTTTATCAGGACTTTGGGCAACATTGACTTTTCTGGGATTCAGCTACTGTAGTATTCCTAAGCAAGGAGTAAAACTCCGTTCGGAGTAAAACCCCGGACGCTTATTGGAGACTTAGCCCATAAGAATTAGGTCGATGAGCTGAGTAAGGTGGTACCATTCAATTGTTAGTTCCAAAAATTTTGGGTGGTCCCAAATTTCAAGTGCATCGGATCAGTGCATGATACAAACTAGAGCTCAAGCTATGGCTAATGAGAGGATCGACAACCTAGAATCAACATTCAATGATGTATTTTTGTTGTTGAAGAACTTAACTGAAACACTCTCAAAGGGCAAGATGGAGGAATGCGCAGAGGCATATATTGGCAATGAAAACATTGAGGGCAAGTCTAGCTAGTCCCTTCACCTCTTTGGCACCCACCAACAATCCTAGCTGCGACCCCCCAAGCTGGACATGTATAAATTTGATGGCTCTCACCCAGCCACATGGATAGCACAAATGGAGCAATATTTCGCACTGAATCACATCATGGATGATGCGACTCAGCTTAGTGTGGGTAGCATGTACTTGGACAATGAAAGATGGAAATGGTGGCAATGGCATTAACGTTGCTATGGAAGGCCCTTGACATGGAAAATGTTCAAAAAAGCTCTTACGGATCGCTTTGACCATGAATCTAACTTTTTGGGTCGTCTCACTGAGCTCTGACAGAAAGGGACAATGAACGAATATATTATAGCCTTTGAAGCCTTAGCTTTCCGCAAAGAAGGTCTACACGATGAGTTCTACTTGGAATGTTTTGTCAATGGTCTCAAAGAAGCCATACAAGCCCATGTTTGACTGCAACACCCTATCTCATGGCTGCATGCTTGCAAGATAGCTCATGAAGTAGAACATGCGTTAGCGGCCCAATCCAATCGCCCAAATTTCATAGCCAAGGGTTGCCCCACCCAGGCTCAAAGCACTAACCAAACACTCAAGGTTTAAAAGGTGTCACCAACAGAAATGGCAGAAAGAATAAAGTAAGGATTGTGTTACTACTGTGATGAGAAATACTCCCCCGGGCATAAATGCAAGGAGCCCAAATTCTTTCAAATTGATGCTATTGATCACAGTTTCTCGGAGGAAGCCCCACCACTTGAGGAACCAGAGGAGGAAGAAGAGGACAACAAGCAGGACAATGTAGCTGAAGAACCAGTTATCTCGTTACATGCTTTGGCAGGGATTTCTCCTCCCCAAACTCTCAAAATCAAAGGTTTTATTAAGCATCTCCGAGTAGTAGTCTTGATTGATAGTGGCAATATGCATAACTTTATCCATCAACGAGTTGTGGAAGCAGTGCATTATTTTGTCTGAGTAGTTTCTAACTTCCAAATCCAAATTGCTGATGGGGGGACAATGAAATGTGAAGGCCGCTGTGAAAATGTCAAACTTCAAATGGGGGATTATCAGTTAAAGACCCACATGTTTTCCATACACATGGGAAGGTGCAACATTGTCGTAGGTGCTTAATGGCTTTGCACACTTGACCTAATCACAATGGATTTATAGGAGTTATATGTGAGCTTTAAGTAGAACAACCACACACATACCCTCTGCGGATTCCAGGTGGAAGCTCCCTCTATCATCAGCTCACATAGGATGGAAAAATTGTTAAAGAAGGGCCACAATGGATTCATAGCCCAATTTAATGCCATCCAGGCCTTCGAACCCAATTCTCTTCATATTCATCCTGAGATACAATAGATCTTAAACAACCATTTCCCAGTCTTTGACAAGCCTCATGAGCTTCCACCCTGGAGAGGGGAACATGATCATATCATTACTTTGATCCCAGGGTCCCAACCACCAAATGTGCACCCATATAGATATCTGTTCGCCCAAAAGAATGAAATTTAAAAAATCATCAAGGAACTCTTGGAAGCAGGCATCATTCGTCCCAACATTAGTCCTTATTCATCGCCGGTGGTCATGGTGCTGCAGAAAGATGGGGAATGGCGTATGTGTCCAGACTTCAGGGACCTTAATAAGTTGATGGTCAAATATAAATTTCCCATCCCGGTTGTCTATGCTTTGCTGGATGAACTAAATGGGGCTCAATTCTTTACTAAGCTCGACCTTCACTTGGGCTATCACCAAATTTGCGTGAAAGAAGTAGACATTCCAAAGACTACTTTCCGAACTCATGAAGGCCATTATGAGTTCCTGGTCATGCCATTTGGTCTTTGTAATGCCCCATCCACTTTTCAGAGCTTTATGAACCACTTGCTCAAACTATATCTCAAAAAATTTGTCCTTTTTTCTTTGATGACATCCTCATCTATAGTCGCACTTGAGCCACACATCTTCATCATGTAGATCTGGTCTTGCAACTGCTCTGCAATCATAAATTATATGTCAAGATGTTCAAGTGCTCTTTTGGCATGGAAGCAGTTGAGTATTTGGGCCACATTGTGGGGCGTGAAGGTGTCAGGTTGGACCCCAAAATGATCTAGGCAATGGAGGATTGGCCTCAATCTGGACGGAGGTTTCTATGGATTTCATTACGGGTCTTCCAAATTCAGGAAACAAGTCCGTAATCATGGGGGTTGTGGACAGACTTTCTAAGTATACTCATTTTTGCACCCTACCCCACCCTTTTACACCGACTTTGATCACTCAATATTTCATGGATCATATCTTCAAATTGCATGGCATGCCCACTTCCATTGTGTCTGATCGTGACCCAATCTTTGCCAGTAACTTTTGGCAGGAACTCTTTTGGCTACAAGGTACCCAACTACAACTCAGTACTTCCTATCATCCACAAACTAATGGTCAAACTGAATCAGTCAAAAAATGTGTGGAGACCTACCTTAGGTGTTTCACTTCAAAAATGCAACATCTCTGGGTACAGTGGTTACCTCTAGTTGAATGGTGGTATAACACCAACTATCATGCCACCACCAAAATGACTCCATATGAAGTAGTTTATGGTAAACTACCTCCTTCCCTACTTCTTATATCAAGGGATGCTCGAAGGTACAAGCAGTGGATAAACTCCTACAGAATAGCACAACCATGTTGGCCCACCTTAGAGGGAATCTTCATCAAGCCCAAAACCGCATGTAGCAACAGGCAGATCAACATCGCTCAGAACGCCAATTTCAAGAAGGGGATTATGTATTTTTTAGGCTGCAACCATATAAGCAAACATCACTCAAAGACAAGGGTTGTCAGAAATTATCTCCAAAATTCTACGGACCGTATCAAGTACTTCAGCGCATTGGAGAAGTTGCCTACAAGCTAGCTTTGCCACACACTGCAAAAATCCATCCAGTATTCCATGTCTCGTGCCTTAAGAAAGTGATTGGGAACCATTGCAAAATTCAAACCAGTCTACCTGAAGTGGATGAAGAAGGGTCAATCTGGCTCCAACCTGAACAAGTTCTTGACACACGAGAACGGCACCTGCGCGGTCACACAATCAAGGAAGTCCTCGTCAAGTGGAAAGACACCTCTTCGGATGATGTTACCTAGGAACCAACCACTATCATTCAACAATTTCCACAGCTTCAGCCTTGAGGACAAGGTTATTCTTATGGTGGAGGGCATGTTAGGGTCCAACCCTAACCCCCTTATTTATGTAATAGGATCAAGTCATAGTTATAGTTAAGTAAAGAGTCAATAAAGCCCATTTTAATAATTGTAAGTGGTTGACCCACATTTAATGAAGGGACCACAATTAGTTGCAAATGGGCCATGGTATTAGATAGATGGTATTAATAAGAAACATGGTATTGCCCCATGTATTGCATGTATGAATCCTATTATATAGGATAGAGACTCCCTCGAGAGTATCGTGCTTTATTTGTAATTGAAGCTCAGCTCTATTGGAGGTTGCCCCCTCGAAGAGGCAAGTGAACATTGCTTTCTGAATAATAAAATACTTGCTGTTATTTCTCATTGTTCTATGTTTTGGGTATATTTCTTCGCATATTTGGTATTCTGGTATCATCTTGTAGGTTAAGAGCATAACATTACCTCTTCAATTCCCAAACCATCCTTAGTTGCTATCATCGTATCTAGGTTGTATTCTATCACTTGCAAACTCAGGGGCTCAATTATCGCTTGGCTCTTAATGCTCAATGCTCTGCTCAATCGCTCAATTCTCAAACGACCAAGTTTTATTTGCTGGGAAGCCCTTTGGGTTTTATAGTTCCTTTTGAATCCAAATTCGACCGTTCCCCCCAATTCCAGTCCATTAATGCTTTATTGGCGGTAGATTTTCCCAAATCTTTCCCATAAATCACGTCTTAAATATCTACCACCCGCTCCATTTGGCCTCAATTCAATCATCCCATTGTGAATAGTGACTTCAACGGTCACTTTCTGGCCAATCCATGTGCTAGTGCAGTCCTCCATGTGTGATCGTAGACCTTGTGACTCTCTCCTTCTACATGCATCTCCAACATCGCCGAGCTACCGGGCAGGATAGTTTATAGTCCCGCACTCCCTTCCAACTTCCTAGAGCGCTAAGACTATCCTTTTCTTGGCTAGTCAGATGGTCACACCACTTGTGTAGAGCACCATTCTATCCTCTATCACGGTTCTTGGAGAATCCATACCTCCTATGGTTGTGCACTTCCTCATTTGCAATGCACTACCCTGGTCACTACGCTTAGCAATATGTTGTCCAAGCTAAGGCATCAAACTAACCAATTCACGATGATAGTTCTCAAACTTGTCAACATGATCGTATGCACCTTGCCTTATCATCCTAGCTTTCTTGGCGAGAAATTCTTTCTTTATCTTGTCTTCTATCTTTTTGACCTCTGCATCCATCAAAGCACTTTTCTCTCTTAACCGTACCCTTTCTTTTCCAAGTTCACAGAGTCTAAGATTTCCCTGTTGGATTTCTTCCTTAAGTCTCATGTATACTATCTCTTGTGGCTCTATGATTTCTTCTTTCTGGGCTTCGCAAACTGTTGTATCTACGAGTGTTGTCATGCGTGGACTAGGCTTTAGCTACTCCTTAGGGATTACAAAATATGCTTCATACTTCAGCGTTGGAAGTGCTCACACAGTTAGGTTTTCACACATGGTCCTATAAGCCTATAGAACCGTTGGTACACACAAATCCCCAGTCAGTGTGTTTCACATGGTGAACCGTGTCCAATACTTTGCATACTTTTTCAAAGGCTTCCACATGGATAGTCTATGGCATGCTTAGTCTTATCATACTTCGTCATTCGTGCCATTGTCTTGCCCACTCCTTGTTGGTCTTGTTTCCTATTGCGAGGATGGTGTATGTTCCCATCTGGAGAGGTGGGCGTGCAGGCTGTTTTGTCTGTCATACCTGACTTTCATCCTCATCTGAGGCTTACCAAACTGTATGAGCATCATCCTTCTGCATTCCCACCAGTCCTCAAAAGTTCTTTGATGCATACCCCACCATCTTGTGGGCATAATGCGTAGTGCCGATTTTAGAGCGTCAAAACGCTGTTGTTGTAATACTTCTCTTTCAAACTTCTTCAGGAAATCATCCACCTTGCTCAACCTATCATACATAGGCAGATCCCTTACCTCTGTTGTCACGTAGCATAGTGATCTTACCATCATGTTGCAATTGAGTGTGGTTACCTTGCGTAATCGGTTCTGCCATCGTTCGACTTCCTCATCTGAATCTGAGATGTAAGAGATTTCGTGCTCCCACAAAATCCTATCACCTGCTATTGGATTAACCCAGTCTTGCTCTCGAGTGGTTATCTTATAGATATAGTCTATATCATCATTACTCTCATCGTCGCGCATTGGCTATGTGTAGCGCGATCCTTCCGCAAGTTCTAAAGGTACTAATACGCATAGTGACTTTTTCTCAAAAATCATCTTGTGCTTCTTTAGATTTATTACTCCATTCATGTCAGTGGCCCAATCTATTACTAGTAGCATGGGATAGGGATTGTTGTCATCGAAAATCTCTATCACTTCGAAATCTACAAGCACGCTTGCACCTTCGATATCTACCGTGATTCCCTGTAATCTTCCCATTGGTAGGATTTTTTTTTTGGTTTTCCATTCTCAATTGAATATGATACCATTGCAACGCGGGGCTGCTCATGCACTCCCATGTCTGCTTTTCCAAGACGTTCGTGTCCAATCCTAGATCCAGAATCACTTGATCCATTTCATATTCCTCGATTTGCGCAGTCAATCTCATCTCCATTCCTATTTGCGTTGTGTGCTTCCTGATATTTCTGACTACGTGCAGTTCTCCTGACCCAACGCACCTAGTGATCAGTTCTTGTAGTCCCTTGATAGCCTTGTTGTTGTGCAACAACTTCATGCATGTCTCAAAAAAGGTAGTGAGCATTGATGGTTCCATCTCCGGTTCTAGTTTGTCTTTACTACCTGAAGTGGAGGCCTCCGTGAAGCTCTTCTTAGCTTCCATGAATGTCTCATTCGCGCACTTCAAATTGAACTCTGGTTCCTTGGTTGGAGCCTTGTGAACCCTGGCACTTTCTTCGGGTTGCTTTCCCTTGTCATCTCCTATCGTGATACCACTTCATAGCACGATGTTTACATTCGAGTCCTCTTTGTGCAACTCAAACCTCATCATTTGCAGATTCTAGGTTGGTGGCGGTTGGAGTGTTCCTTTATCGCGCAACCTCGCTATCAGTGTGGGGCAGTCCTTCGTCTCATGATAGAACTGGTTACAGTATAAACATGATGCTCTTGTTGGATTTGTACAATCGTGAGCATAATTCCCTAGCCCTCCGTAATTGTAACAAATCAGCTGTCTGCGACCCCTTCCTAGTCCCATTCCACCTCAACCTCATCTGTACCCATGAAATCCAGTGCGCGCCATCCCTGCATTTTGATCGGGGACTCGCGTTTCCATCTGAACTATGTAGGTAAGAGTCTGATCCATCATCAGTTCATAACTTCTACAGGTAGATTCATCATGTCCTACTAACCTATAGAAATTACATAATAACTCTTGGGATGTCTGCATATATTTCTGTAATAGATGACAATTATCTGTAGCGTGCTTCCCTCCTATTTGAAAAATCATGCACCATAATGTAGGTGCCGCACTTGGCCCTGTTTGTGCCTTTAGTCTCAATGGAATTGGCCCTCCTCCCATCAGGTAGTTCGTGAAAACTAGACAATGGTCCTTATCATGTCCCTAGCCTTTGCACTTTATGCACCATACCTCCTTGCGCGTGTTTGGGTGAGTTGACCTATCCTGTTTCAAACTCTGCATCTCTAGACATAGGTTTTTCAACTACACTTGGATCTGTTGGACTCCTAGACTAGGGTCTTGTATTGGGGTCTCATGCAGTTTCATTGCAATCTCCAAAGCTTCGGCCTGAGTGGATAGCTTTTGCTGTGACAACACGGTCCTTAGATGCAGCGTTAGTGACGCTACAAACCATGCATAGTGTTGCCCATCCATCAAGGTCATGTTGGCTTCGCAAATCATACCCTTCAGCCTCTGATCCAGATCCCAGGGGGTCTCACCTTGAAGCATCACGATTTCCTTAAACCAAATAATCGACTGTGTCTCTGATTTTGGCTTGCTAAATTCCCTGTTTAGCGCAGCTTGGATATCCGTGATCTAGACGATTGGATTGTCATTAGAATTCTTAATGTACCATGTTAGTGCGTGATACTACAATGCACTTACCAGTGTTTCCTTCTTTATGTTTTCATTCGTGACTCCTTGCGCTTCCCATACAGCCTTTACCACGAATCAAAATTGGTTCGGGTCTTTGTTCCCTACTCCTTTGAACAACGACAACTTTATTGCGCTCACCATATTGAACTATGGTGGTGGCAGAGGTGGTGTGGGTAGAGATGGGGGTGAAGATGGTGAAACTGGTGGTGGTGTAGGTGGAGGTGGTATGCACAGAATTTGCTGCCTTATCAGATTGATCGCACTTCTTGGTGAAAATTTCACGAGCTCTTCCTCGCTTTCTCTCTGAGGTGAAATCAAGGGGCTAGTTTCTATTTCTATGCTACCTTCATTTCTATAGATCCTCCCACTTCGCGTAGCTCCAAACATTAATTTATTTGCATAACCTACTTTTGACACAGTAGAATTTTAATCCATGTGTTCAAAGATTTAACGTACTTACCTCGCGACCCTTTGAGGAAGCGTTGTTTTGCCTCACTGTATCTAACTGAAGTATCTACAACGAACTCAGTGATAAACCCTCCTATAATTCGATCGAGCCAATGGTCCACAACGTATCTTCCAAGGTTTCTAGTCTGTGCACCAACTCTAGAGTCCACACAATTGGTTTGTTGAGCCTACACCTTCCTTGACTATCTACTAGCTTCGCGAACCACTCGTACAACTCAGAGGGAAAGGATGCAAAGAAAATTTCATGAATTTCCGTATATAAGTAGCATTCTAACCACTGTTCCTTTGATACTCACGGATTCCTATTTTCCTGCACCGTGAACTCATGAATCTTTTTGTTGGGCCACTCTTCAATTTCTTTCTTTGTCGGATTCCAGTGACACGACATCGGACATCTCTTATGCAGATCCCGGTCCTGGAAACGAAACCATTTGTTGGCTTGTTGGGGCCTGACCCAGGTTCAAAGGTGATTTAGCCAAACAAATCTTGGTACTACTGGCCCTTTTGGCAACAGTCTGTGAAGCAAGGACTGAGGTCTCACCCGAAGTAGTATGGGAGGGTACTAGAACCAGGTTTCCACACCCTGGAGATGTCTGATGAGTTCAAGTGGTCCACGGTTCGACCCTATGCGCACGTCGCTACATGCACTTATCTGTACCTCGTAGCCTGAGATGCTGTCTTCGCACAACCCTACTCGGGGGGCCGAACACTGTTATTACCCAAGTCGTTACTAGTATTCCAGTATTAGTTGATTAACTTAGCCTACTGTATGCGTTAAGTTATACTTGGCAATCTAAATCGTTCATATAAGTGCACGTAGTAATTAAACAATATATTTTCAATTTATACCAAACATGTAATAACCCAAGAATAGATACACGGAATTAAGATAAAACTTCTCTTTATTATTTTCTTCCTTAGTTACAGACTCGACTCTGCCCTACGCACTCAGCTGCAGGGGTCCGCGCACTCAGCTACGGACTACTAGGCCTCTGTGCACTCAGTTGCAGAGCCTTGTCCTATTCTACGACCCAAGACACACTTTACACTTGTGACTCAATCACCTAGACTTTTTCTCTTTGCTTCTACTTTGCCCTATATTACTTTGCTATCTTTTACACTTAGAGCCTTGCTCTATTTATACAATCCCATGGTCCGTGGGCTATGGGTAAGCCGAAATTACATTACAAGATTAGGGCAGACAACCCTATGACTCTATCATACTTTTCATGCTCCACGCCCGCAATTCGTGGAGTCTTTACAACAATATTAGATCAAAGCTTGGACTTTGAGCCCCGAAACATGCCTTGGGGGGATTCCATGCTCAACAGTCACTGGGAGATGGAGACAGGAAATCTGGATTGGCAGTGACTTTCCGTGGGATCTGGCTCGACTGGAGGAGAGATCTACGTAATTCCCAGAGGGAAGCAGTTTGGGTTGCAGGAAGGCTTGGAAGATAAATTTGCGCAGTTCCTGGAGGGAGTTCTGTTAATTTTAGGTATGTTCTATGCTGAGAGAAAATTTACTTCAATTTTCCATATTAGCTCGAAATCAATTCCAGATTAGCAATCACATTTAGCATGATAGCAAAATGTAGATAGAACATAAACATAAATCCCAGAAAATAAGCCAAGACAAGAGGACACAAGATGTGGCGCTAGCCAGGGACAAATCCCAATGTGGGAAAACCCTTGATCAATTCTTCTTATGTATTGTTCAACAGTTCAGTACAGAGAGAGATAGTACATATACATTAGAAGTCAACACTTTGACCTGACAAGACAAGAGTAGAGATCTTCACCATGAAGATAACATAATGAGGTAGTTGATCTGATCTCAGGTGAAGGCATACTGCTTCAACCGAACCTCGAAGGTGACTCCATAATCATGCTACATCCATCACTCTGCTACACCTCATCATTATGCTGCACCTGACACTATGCTGCACCCAGTCACTGAGATGCTCTCATCACTATGTTTCTCCCATCATTGAGAAGTACCACATCATCATGTTGTACTCATGATCAGCTAGATGTTGCAATACATCAAGCTGCTGCTATATCTGCATGCCCATCATCACCATGTTGTACCATTGTGTTGCACTGTACTGCATCCATGCTGCCCACAACAGTCACTGCATTTATCATGATGCATCCATCCAAGTGTGCTACATCTAAACATATTGTCAATACAACCATGTTGATGTTGACAATACAACCATGTTGTATCTTATTACATCATGTGTTGCACCATACTGTGCTGCACCATGCTATCAGTTGTGTTGCATTGTACTTCCATTGTGTTTAGTCCTCTATGCTACTAGCTATGGCCTGCGTCCTAGCCCGGTAACAAGTAAGGTTAAGTTATCTTTACCCTTGAACAATAGTGTCTTCCTCTTATTGGTACACAATCATGAGGGTTGAGATAGGCCTCTCCATGGACTATGTTACGCCCCTTCTTTCTCTATTGTTATGACACCACTATGATAGTTTTTAGGTAGCATATGGTTACACTCTTTGACAACTAGAGATCCCCTAGGAATGTGGCCAACTCTTCTCATTATCTGCGGCTAGGTAAATACTATGGTCTTCGTAATAGGACTATGGTTATGGATTTCACTCATAGCAGTTAGGGCACATGAGAAACCCTCCTCAAACTGTGACCAAGAACAACGTACGAGGGATCTCTTTTAGGGCCTAGATAAGGTAGTGTGTAGATATTTTATGCACAACATTTATGCCTTTGCCATGACTGTGTTTATTTCTTCACCATGACTGCCTTTTATAACAACTTCACCATGACTACGTTTTAGGGTAGCTTCACCATGAGAACATTTTAGGGTAGCTTCACCATGACTATGTTTTAGGGTAGCTTCACCATGACAGTGTTTTAGAACAACTTCACCATTAATACATTTTAGGGAAGCTTCACCATGACAACATTTTAGAACAACTTCACCATGATAGAGTTTTAGGGTAGCTTCACCATGACTGCATTTTAGGGAAGCTTCACCATGACAACATTTTAGAACAACTTCACCATGATAGCGTTTTAGGGCAGCTTCACCATGACTACGTTTTAGGGAAGCTTCACCATGACAACATTTTAGAAAAACTTCACCATGACTTCATTTTAGGGCAGCTTCACCATGACAGTGTTTTAGGGCAGCTTCGCCATGACAGTGTTTTATGGCAGCTTCATCGTGACAACGTTTTAGGGTAGCTTCACCATGACAACATTTTAGGGAAGCTTCACCATGACAATGTTTTAGGGCAACTTTACCATGACAGTGTGTTAGAATAGCTTCACCATGACTCTGTTTTAGGGCAGCTTCACCACGAAAACGTTTTAGAGAAGCTTCACCATGACAACGTTTAGACTTACTCCATTAACTATGTTTATTAGGGCAACGTTAGAAGCTAGGTCTTCTTATTTTAGGGCTGTGTAGATCCTTATTTCCTATGGAAGTTTCGGATATAGGGAATCTCTTCATTAGGGAATCATTGTCTCCTAGGATCTCTCCTCCCACCAAAACCCAAAGACAAGTGGAGAGGAAGAGATCAAAAGAAGAATGTGTGTTCAAATGACTAGAAATCGACCTCTTTTTATACTAAAACATTGAGCACAAGTGGGGGAAATTTGGTTGTTGGCCGACCTTGAAAAATTGGCCCATAACACAAATAAATTCATATCTACATGGATACATGTCAGAATCCAATGATCTTTAGATCAATCCTACACCTCTCGATGACATGAATCCAAGAAAAATACCAGCTTCCATGAATAAGTAGACCCACATGGAGTTTGGCCCTTATTGAAAATTTTAAAACTCCCTCTCAACCAGGGAGAACTCCATCTTCTAATCCATCTTCCATACTGTACTATCTCTACCATCAATGCCCTTCACTGCTCCACTATGCTCTACTAAACTATGAGGAAGAAGAAGTGATCGAGAATGTATAACACCATCCTCTATTGACCTGAAGTCATTCCCATATAAATGAGAGTGTCTCATACCACTTTTACTGACCTAAACATAGTTCCAATAAAGAGAGTGTGTCATACCACTCTTATTGATCCACAATCAGTTCCAAATAAAGAGAGTGGGCCATACCACTCTTATTGATCTGAAATCAGTTCCAAAAGAGAGTGAGTTATATCACTCTTACTTACTCGAAGTTAGTTCCAATTGATCCAAGATCAATATCATCCTAGCATTGGGAGTATGGTAGTAACAAGATACGTCCATCGATACTACTATGTTACTTATCCTCATTTCCCTACTCATTTTCCAGATGAGAGGTACTTCCCATGAGTCCTAAACTGCATGGGTAGGATATCCCATTAGGAGAAGGATGAACCACTCATCCTGCCTACATGTCACCAGGGGTATCCCAGGGGAACGCTGAACCACTCACCCTGTACATAAACTATCACTAGGGGAAGGCTAAACCAATCACCCTATGACTGTGTCTCGGCAGGAGACAGATGAACCACTCATCTTGCCTACATAGCGGACCACTAGGGGAAGGTTGAACCACTCACCCTATGGTTGTTCATCGCTCCAAGATGTACCCCCAAGCCCCCTGGAGCTCCCAAACGTCAATGTCCATATAATATAGGACCCTTAGGAGAGAGTCTCCCCATGACTCCTAGTCATTCTCGAAAGTCAAGAATTTTTCCTTTCCCAGGGGCTTCGACCCAATATCGATGACCTGCACATAAATCCCAATGTGATGTAGCCTTCTTTCTTGTACCATATCCATGATAACGTGGTACCTGGTGTCTATATGCTTGGAGCGATCATAAAACATGAGATTCCTCAAAAATCGAATCCCCCTCTGGTTGTCACTAAAGATCACGATGGTATCTAGGATGTGTCCAAACAGCTCACTGAAGAGCTTCCTCAACCAGGAAGCTTCACAAAAGGTCATACTTGTAGCTATGTATTTGGTCTCAGCGGTGCTCAAAGCAATTAGCTTCTACTTCTTGCTAATATAGGTTATCATAGCAGAACCAAAAGAGAACCAACACCTAGAAGTGCTCTTGCGATCCTCGATATTGCCTACTTAGTGAGCATTTGAATTATCATGCAGCTTTATATTGCCAACAGTGTATCTCAATCCATGAGATATTGTGGCCAGAAGATAACTTAGAAGATTCTTGGCACCAATGTAGTGAGGCTCAAAAAAATATGAGCTCAACATGCTAACTTCAAAACACATATCTGGATGGGAGTTCACCAAGAACATCAATGCTAGAATGAGTTTATGAAACTTAGAGGCATTTCCCAAATCAGGTCCAGCATCACTACCACATAACTTCTAAAAGTTAAGCTCCATTGAGGTAGTCATGGCCTTGCAGTTTAC
This sequence comes from Pinus taeda, assembly GCA_000404065.3. NCBI lineage: Eukaryota > Viridiplantae > Streptophyta > Pinopsida > Pinales > Pinaceae > Pinus > Pinus taeda. Next base: position 16,533 of record APFE031437775.1, read on the forward strand.
CATTCCAAATCTGGAATCCCGCTCCCTCTTACCTTTTCAAATGAGAGGGTCTACATCTGTTAGAAAGAGGTCATCCTCATAAGGTGCTAGTATGACAGGTTTATCATCCACAACCTTCAAGCAATGGTTTGGATCGATTTTGTAGGTTTTAACCCTGTACAGAAATTACCTGCATAGGAATTCTAAAACACAGAAAATAAACAATGCGAGAGCATAACGCTTAAAACACATATACACAAAGATTTTTCCCTGGATCCCAAAACCGAGACTACCAACTTGATTTTTCATTATGTTCCTTTCAATGTTACAATACATATTTATACATGCTGAAGCATCTAATACCATGGACCGAAAACCATCACATCCAAAACCATGGACCGAAAACCATCGCGTCCAAAACCATGTGCAAAAATCATGCACAAAACCATAGGTAGGTCCGCCCAACCTAATATAGGGTCCAAAAACAAAAGTTTGTAGGGCGTTGCCTCAGACCCCATAGAGTGGGGTTACTTGCACTACTCAAACCCCCTGTGACTCCCCCTGCTACGCAATCGACACAACGAAGGGGGGGCTCCGCCCCCCCTCTAACCCCCCAGTTAACCATGTGGGCTAGTCATGGACTGAATATAACACAACCCAACATTATCCCACT
>APFE031437775.1:21027-61513 GCA_000404065.3 Pinus taeda
TGAGGTGGTTTTCACCTCTGCAGAAGGAGCATCATCAGATCTCTTTCCTTTATCAGGAGCTTTAGATTTACAGTCCCTTTTGTAGTGCCCTTCCTTTCCACATTTCCAGCACACCACTTTTACAAGTTTTCCTAGAGATTTAGATCTCTCACTTGATGACTTACTTTTGTTTTTGTTCTAGGACCATCCTTGTACAGAAAAGGCATCACCATTCTGTCTCTCCATATTTTTCCATCTCATCTCCTCCGTCAGCAAGGATGAGACTATTTCATCAAACTGCAAGGCAGTTGCATTGCTACCTATTGCAATAACCAGATGATCCCATGAATCTGGTAGAGAACACAACAAACTAATGCACTTATCTTCATCTGAAATTTTAATATCAATAGATGGTAACTGACTTACCACAACATTAAATGCGTTCATATGCTCTGTCACCGAGTCTCCATATTTCATCCTCAAGTTATACAACTTTTTCCGTAGGATCAGTTTATTCAACAGAGACTTAGATTGGTACAAAGTCCCTAACTTGTCCCAAAAAGCCTTCATCGTAGCTTCCCTTGATACATTTGGCAATACTGAATCTGAGACAGACAATCATATTGTGCTCTTTGCCTTCCGATCCAACATCTTCCATTCTTCATTGGACACTCCTATTGGTTTAGTACCCGGATCTACCGCGATCCACTGATCTTTATCCACCAACGGATCCTCCATCTTTAGTTTCCACAACTCAAAACACTGACCATTAAATTTCTCGATCTCTATCTTTCCACTGCTCGCCATCTTCTTTCACCACCAGAATCGATCTCGCAGATCTCCCACTGAGCAGGGTCTACCACAGGCTCGAGCGAAACCCCTTAGCAATAAAGGCATCCCCTTGAAGCCAAAAATAGCTCTGATACCAAATGCAAGTTTTAACCCTGTACAGAAATTACCTGCATATGAATTCTAAAACACAGAAAATAAATAATGCGAGAGAATAAGACATAAAACACATATACACATAGATTTTTCCCTGGATCCGAAAAATGGGACTACGAGCTTGATTTTTCATTATGTTACTTTCAATGTTTCAATACATATCTATACATGTCGAAGCATCAAAAACCATGGACCAAAAACCATCATGTCCAAAACCATGGACCGAAAACCATTGCATCCAAAACCATGTGCGAAAATCATGCACAAAACCATAGGTAGGTCCGCCCAACCTAATATAGGGTCCAAAAACAAAATTTCTTGGGGAAATCCCCCAGACCGCATAGAGTGGGGTTACCTACACCCCTCAAACCCCCTGTGACTCCCCCCACTACGCAATCGGCGCAACGAAGGGGGGGGGCGACCCCCGGTTAACTACGTTGACTAGTTGTGGAAAGAATATAACACAACCCAACAGGTTTCACTCCTAGTGAATCTAGACTTCATCAGACAGTTATCAATCCTCCCAAATCAATCCTGGGGTGTTAGCTCTAAATCATAGAGATATTTATTCAACCCGCATACATGAGATTCCTAATCATGAATCTCAAATGCCTTGGATTGTTCCAAACATGTGGACTTTCTACATGAGGGGAATGGTCCCATGGTAATATTTTCCTTTGGTACATCTCGAACATGTACCTTCATGCTCTTCTTGAATTCAGGCATCCTTCTCACCATCTGACTCATATCGAGTAGGGCCCCATAATAAGCATACCTTCAGTGCTATAGAAGAGATGTGTCAACTGAAATGGTCCCCAATGGACTTCCTGCAACTTTATACAAATTTCCAACCCTAAACCCAAGAATAAAAGCATCTTGAAAAATTCCTTGTTCAAACACGTACCTTTCCATTGATGAATGCCACCTTGAAACCTTTGATTTCCATTGTCGAAATGGACACTAGGTTCTTCCTGATATCAGGTACATAAACAACTTCTTGTTAATGAATCATGCTACCCTTATTCAATTGAAGGGTAGCATTACCTACACCCTTTCCAAGATAGGTGGCATTGACTCCAATTATAATCTCCATGATTGTTTCCATCTCTACCAAATTAGAGAGAGCTTTCTTCTATCTGATAAAGTGCCTTGAAGCACTTCAATCAATAAGCCAGATTCCGAAGGATTCTGGAGGAGAAGTAGTGGAGAGGGCCAATATAAGATAATACTTCTTTAGCTTATCATAAACAACATTTTATTATTCATACCTAGAGTTCCTTTCTTTCTTTGAAGAGTCGGCCATTTCCCTGATGACTTGCATTACCTTTCATTCCTTTGATCATTGAATATGTCCCTCGAATGATTGTTATCATCATCAAGTGATGTGTCCCTACCATTCAGAAATTCCTTCGCATGATGACCAAACTTATTGCAAGTAAGGCATTTGCCTTTCCTTCCACCCTTAGATCTAGACTTTCCATTGAAGTGATCTTTAGGTAAATGATCAGATGCTTCCACTGTGTCACTCAGATAATATTCTCTGCTTCGACTTCACCCTTAGTGAATTTGAAGACTAATGAGGAACCCATTGAGCCCTTTTTCCTTCCCAACTGTCTTTGGTGATTTCTTTTTCACTCTTGATTGGCCTTTGTCTTCACCTCAGCTCCAATACCATGTTAATTTTAGGTATGTTCTATGCTAAGATAAAATTTAATTCAATTTTCCATATTCACTCAATATCAATTCCAGATTAGCAATCACATTTAGCATGATAATAAAATGTAGATAGAACATAAACATAAATTGGAAAAAACAAGCCAAGAAAAGAGGACACAATATGTGGCGTTAGCCAGGGACAAACCCCAATGTGGGAAAACCCTTGATCCATTCTTATTATGTATTCTTCAATAGTTCAACAGAGAGAGAGATAGTACATATACATCAGAAGTCAACACTTTGACTTGACAAGATAAGAGAAACAATCTTCACCATGAAGATAACATAATGAGGTAGCTGATCTGATCTTAGGTGAAGGCATACTCCTTCAAATGAACCTCCAAGGTGACTCCATCACCATGCTGCACCCATCAGTGTGTTGCACCTCATCATCATGCTGCACATGACACTCTGCTACACCTAATCACCGAGCTACTCTCATCACTCTGTTTCTCCCATCACTGAGCAGTACCACATCATCATGTTGTACTCATCATCAACTAGCTATTGTAATGCATCGATTTGTTGCTATATCTACATGCCCATCATCACCATGTTGTACCATTGTGTTGCATTGTATTTCATGCATGCTGCCCACAACAATCATTGAATTTGTCATGTTGCATCCATCCAAGTATGTTGCATCTAAACATTTTCAATACAACCATGTTGATGTTGACAATACAACCATGATGCATCTTACTTTCCATTGTGCTGCACCATACTGTCCATTGTGCTGCATTGTACTTCCATTGTGTTCAGTCCTCTATGCTACTAGCTATGGCCTACAACCTAGCCCAACATCAAGTAAGGTTGAGTTATCTTCAACCTTGAACAATAGTGTCATCCTCTTGTTGTTGCATAGGCATGAGGGATGAGACAAGCCTCTCCATGGACTGCGTTATGCCCCTTCTTTCTCTATTGTTATGACACCACTAGGAAAATGTTTAGGCAACATATGGTTACACTCTTTGACAACTAGAGATCCCCTAGGACTGCAAACAACTCTTCTCATTATCTATGGCTAGGTAAAGACTATGGTCCTCCCAATAGGATTGTGGGCTAGGGCTTCCACTCACAACAGTTAGGGCACATGAAAATCCCTCCTCAAACTGTGTGGCCTTGTTACATAGTATTTTGTCACCAACCCTGCGTCCCCTGATCCTGGATAGAGTCGGTCCCTGAATGACATATACTCTTTTTCATATACCAAAATTATGTGTCCAAATCTTCCATATTACTCAAGAAGATTTCCTAAGCTCATTAATCCTGGAATTGACCCCTTTTTACCCATGTTTCAAAATCGTCACAAGTCATCAATATCCTACCTACGACGATAGCTAGAATGAACTAACACCTCGTGATGTTGTCTTTGAGTCCCAGTGTTCGACCCATGACGACCCAGATATGGTGAACTAGTTCAAACGTAATACTTCTGGGTGGTTCTGGAGCTGGTTGTTGGGTCAAATAAGTTCACCTCTCTTCATTTGTGATGGTGGTTCCACCTTTTGAGTAACCTCCCATGAAGATAAGCTTCTTCTCCCCTAATTTATCAAGGCTCCTCCTCTTATAAAAGCATCCTCCATGGCTATGATCAGCTAGTTTGGAGTTAGATAGTTCTTAATTAGCTAGTTCTTGGTTTGTTGGATTGATAGCTTACAGTTTGGATTGTTGATAGCCTAGCAATAGCTTGTGAGGTGTGAGAATAACCTTTCATGTTGTGGATTGATAGTGTGAAATGGTTTTGTAAGAAGGAAGCCTTATTGTGATTGTCTTAGTTTCATATTTGTGATTTTGGGTGAGAGAGAGTCGTTAGTCTTTTTGGGAGACCTTTGAGAGAAATGCTTATGGAGACATACTAATCAGACCCTTCAAGGAAGCTTGCGACATCAAGGCACGGTTGTAAGATTTACTATTTTTTATATTAATACAATCAATAGTTATTTCCTATATCATGTTGAAATGTATGTTGATAGCTTATGGTTCCTCGACTCTATAAGTAGATAGTTCGTTGTTGTACTATATTACGTGTTTTGTCATTTTCATATGTTGTTTTAGGTGAATCATTCATTAAGGAGAAGAAAGCGACAACTGAAGTAACGTGACGAAGACTTCATCAAACACTGGTATAAGGTAGGCCTCTTCAACAATAACTATTTAAGGAATTATCTATTGTCTTTGTCTTGCTATGACTAGACCCACTCTAGGGATAGAGGGGTTGTCTCTATCCGTAGAGGAAAATTACTTACATCACAAGCTGTCGACTCCATTGGGGATGCAGGTAAGTTCCCTCTGCGGAAAGAGACAACCCCTCTATCCCTAGAGTGGGCCTACTCACAGTAAGACAAAGACAATAGCTAATTCCTTAAATAGTTATCGTTGAAGAGGCCTACCTTATACTGGTGTTTAATGAAGTCTTCGTCATGTCGCTTCAGCTATCGCTTTCTTATCCTTAATGAATGATTCACCTGAAACAAAATATGAAAATAACAAAACACGTAATAGAGTACAACAACGAACTATCTACTTATAGAGTCAAGGAACCATAAGCTATCAACATACATTTCATACATGATACATGAAATAACTATTGATTGTATTAATATAAAAAATAGTAAATCTTACAACCACGTCTTGATGTCGCAAGCTTCCTTGAAGGGTCCGATCAATATGTCTCCATAAGCATTGCTCTCAAAGGTCTCCCAGAAAGACTGATGACTCTCTCTCACCCAAAAGCACAAGTATGAAACTAAGATAATCACAACAAGACTTCCTTCTTACAAAACCATTTCACGCTATTAATCCACAACATGAAAGGCTATTCTCATACCTCACAAGCTATTGCTAGGCTATCAACAATCCAAACTGTAAGCTATCAATCCAACAAACCAAGAACTAGCTAACTGAGAAATATCTAACTCCTAACTAGCTTATCATAGCCATGGAGGATGCTTTTATAAGAGGAGGAGCCTCCATAAATGAGGGGAGAGGAAGCTTATCTTCATGGGAGGTTACTCAAAAGGCAGAACCACCATCTCAAATGAGGAGAGGTGAACTTCATTAACCCAACAACCAGCTCCAGAACCACCCAAAATTATTCTGTTTGAACTAATTCACCATATATGGGTCGTCGCGGGTCAAACACTGAGACTTAGAGACGACATCGCGAGGCATTAGTTCATTCTGGGCTATAGTCGCAGGAAGGATATTGATGACCTGCAACGATTTTGAAACATGGGTAAAAAAGGGTCAATTTTAGGATTAATGAGCTTAGGCAATCTTCTTGAGTAATATAGAAGATTTGGACACATATTTTTGGTATGTGACAAAAATCAGATGTCATTCAAGGACTGACTCTATCCAGGATCAGGGGACGCAGGGTCGGCGACAAAATACTGTGTAACAGATGCCCCCTAAAGCATGAAGGCCGAGAGAGTGGGAGGGAAGAAATACTTTACGAAACCATAACTGAATCGAAACACCATCGTGAAGTACCTACAGACGCAAGTACAATCGATATCTTTGATAGTGAAAAAAGTACATGTATTCGAGGTATGGGCACAACCATCCAAAAGACAAATAGAACTAGTATGTGGTCTGGACACAACCATCCAGTTGAAAAGACCATATGAAAACACATGTATGGTCGCAACCATCCAATCAAAAGAGTCATGTATAAATAATCCACGCAACCTGGACTTGTGTAATTTGAGCCCAGGGTCTTGAATCCCGACCTGCCCATCGTACAATTTCTAATATGCGAATAAATGTGTTGAAGTCGAGCATACTAGAAAATCAGTTGATTACCGACCAATGATGTGAACAGTTAACAAGCGCGAGAGAAACCACCAGTAATGTCAATAGTTCTCAAGGTATTGCCAGTACAATCCACAAAATGTGAAGAATTATCTAGAGTCGAACACTTGTGAAATCACCCAATTGAAGACCAATGATGCAAGCTTGTCATCGAATGCAAAGAACTTGCCATTGAGTCATGCAAGCTCCAAGGTACCTGAAAGGAGTCTCTAGATCAACTTCCTAGATAATGAGTTGATGTCGATAGGAAGCGATCCATCATAGGAGGGCCATAATATTTCCCACATCAACTACGCGAGACAAAGGAACAAGATGAAGATGGATGAAACAGAGAATCAAAGGAGGATGTAAGGGTGAAAACTACAGAAGGATTAAGCTCTTGAACATATAGGTGACACGACTGTGGAATGTGACAACATTTTGGTATCAAGGAATCGAAGGTCATGTGAAGACAGCAGGGATTGAATGGAATTAGGCAAAATGAAGAACCCAAATCCCAGAAGGCCAATGATGAAGGGAGGATATCCCAAACCCAGCGAGAGGCAAAAAAGTGTCGATGTTCAAGAGCAACAAGCTGCCGTAGGTAATCAACAGAATATTTCCAAATTTTCTCCCACCATTGCTAGCGAGTACCACAATTATTTTTCTAACACAAGCTTGAAGGGGATAACATATGCTTGCAATATAAGTTTGTCCTTCGGACAAATCCAACCTAGTGAAATTTTAATGAGCCCTAGGGAGGAGAAGCTCGAGTCTCATCATGGTGACGAGTCCAAAGTCGTCAGGGTTTAACGAGTCCAACATAGGTAAAACTCAGACTCTTTTTCATATTTAGAGAATTTAAAAAAGACATGGAAAAGAAAACTCCAGATGAGCCCTTTTCGTATGTTTGTGTCTCTCAAGCCTGAAAAGGTAGAAAATGATACTTGAGAGAACCGCTTGACCATTTCAGTCAAGGAGTACTTTTCATAAATAGTGTCTCCAGTCTGAAAGAGTAAAAACTTACTGGATACATGACGTTTCACAACCATTAACGAGATTGAAACAACAAGGGCTCGACAATCTTTTCACGTTTCAAGAGTCAAAAAAGAGCTTAAAGTCGACTCAGAAAGGACCTTTCGATATTTACTGAGTATATAATTCATGGATCGATCATCGCCAGTGTTCGAAACACCTGTCGCTGCACAAGAAAACTCAAGCATAAGATCTGTCTCACAAAAAATACTTGAATATAGATCAAAACCCTAATTCAAAACCCTAATGAAAACCCTAAGTTTTAAAAAAATGTTATAAAAGGAATACTGTATTTTACTATGGTAAAAAAACTTCTACCATTGCATACCTCATGAAAATTTGCGACCAATTCTAGGAGGCTCAGGGATCCATTTCTCTTCACGTTATTTCCAGATAAATTGCATAGCCTTACCCATGTTTTTATGCCAAAATAGGATTCAATTTCATGTTCCGAACCATGGTTTAGAGGGATTTTTTGCATTAAAAATCTGCCTCAGTCATCGCAAGTTTTCCTCTCGAGATCGCGACGATCGAGAAATTTAAACTGTGCAAAAACAAGATCGTCACAAGAGATTGATGTACACCTATGAAAACCCGAAACCTTTTACACTGTGAAAATTTTCTCATTGCAACATTTTTAAGAACAGCTGCGACGAGCGCCGAAACCAAAATATTTTCATTTATAATCAGTTTCAAAGGTTGAAAATGGATGGATGGCATTTGAAAAAGGTATGTTTGTGCATGCAGGGACAAGAAATGGCTTTCACATGGCAAGAATGTGCTAATGATAATGATGATGTGATGGGAGTGGCAGATACTCATTGTCTGAACATCCTACAAAACTGTGGGATGTAAAATTCTTCCTAACACCACTTCTGAGGGCACAATCGGATCTCTTAGAGTACTTGATTCGAGCATGAAATCTGACATAAGGAAAATTCATAATCTGCGGACAAGAAATTGAGTTCAATGCCATGGATATCCATTTTTTGACTAGGTTGTCATGGAGAGGGGAGAGACCTCACATGGTGGGAAATCGGATTACTGGAGACTCTTTGGACACACTTATTGCAAGAGGGTGCCCCCTAGGAGCACGGAAACCATTAACAAGTGGAAAGCTATAGATTGCCACTGTTAGTGATTTGTCACTACGGATATTGCTATTCAACATTACCAGAGCAACTGTCTCCTAAGCCCAATATGAGGCAACTAAGACTTCACTACGGTTAGGCCAAGACTGTTTGAATCCCACCATGTTTAACTGGGCGGAGGCCGTGTCTCTAAATATGAAGAGACAACTGACCAAGTTCCATTGGTGTTACACAGTATTTTGTCACCGTCCCTGTTTACCCCTTCTCCCGTACGCTGGAGAGCCTATTCCGGGACTTGTGAGAAGTGACATGACTTGAAAACACTTGCTTTGTATCCCTTAAAGTATGTATTATATATGCCCTAAAGACACCTTCTGCAAAATACCCAAATACTCCAAAGAGGGCGCACCAGCTGGCGCTCTATCTCAGAGTCGCACTAGCGCCAATCAAGTTGGGTAAAGTTTTTAACCATCAAACTTCCGAAGGTTCCTTCCACCTTATCCATTAACTATTTCCAGTTTGGATTGATTCAATTGGGCTTCGTATCTCCCAAGGAGGGAAGTAGTTCTCCACCTCTCATGGAAGCTTCCTGATGATAAGGACAATCCCATGAATCAAGTAGATGGTCTTATCTACTCCTCCCATCTCTATATAAGCTTGTTCTTTCCCATTTGACAAGCTAGTTGGTAATTCTTGGTTAATAATTCTACTTTTCAAGCTCCCAAAGTCTTGGATGCTAAGCTCATCTTGCAAGAGGTTTGTGTATCCCTATGAGGCTAAATTTAAGGAGGAGATCCATGTCCAAGTGACAAGGAGAGAGAGGTTGTCCCATCCCTGTAAGTTTTTACAAGGCATGTTTTCTGATTCACAGCCAAGGAGGATTTGACGTCAGAACTTGGTTGTATTCTCTTTTGTTTTATCAATAATAATAGACGACTATCATTATGGTTCCACTCATGTGTCTTTACTATGATGTTTGAGTTGTATCCTTTCTGACTGATGCATAGTTTCATTTCCCAGATTTTATGCTTGTATTTGTCTTGTTCTTTGCATGTGCAGATGTCTATTCACGAAGATCGTGAGGATTGTGACCAGCTGAAGCAAAAGAACGGAAGAAACGACCCTTCTACGAATATAAGTGTTGGATTCGAGGTAGGCTCTCATCATTTGCCTTTACTTTGCAATTAGGAACTTGCATGTTACTGTTGTTCGATTGTTGCTAGACCTCAGTTAGGCTAGTGGGATCGCCTTTGTCCGCAGAGAGGATTTACCTATACAACAATTTGGCGACTCCGTTGGGGATTTGGCTTTGCCTTGTTTGTTTATCTTGTCTTGTTGTTTGTTTTGTAAACTATTAGACGGAGTCTGAAGTCTGGCCAGATAGCCTTCGAAACACTATTGCTTTGCATTAGCAAAGTAGATCAACGCTACTTTAGTCCATCTCCAGTTTGGTTTGCAAACTAAACGACTTGGGACTAGCCTTGTTCCTTGATTGTTTCCTTGGTTTCTCCCGCTTGTTTTGCTTTTTGGCTTGGATACCTCTGTTGTTTTTGCCTCTTGAGAGTACTTAGGTATTGTTGTTTTAGCCTTGGCTCTTGTGTTTTTATCTTTCCTTAGAAAACTCGACTGGTGCTAGTTTATAGCATGACAGTCGCGCCAGTTGGCGCAAGTTGAACATTGACAACCCGCGCCAATCCTGAAAGGCACTTGTTGCAGCCTGACAGTTATGCTAGGCTTGTAAACGTTTGAAGTTTGCTTGGTTCTTCATTTTTTGAGCTTTGGTGTTGTCTTGAGTACTTTTACTAGACTACTGTGGTGTGTTGGAGTGTGATTTGACTGATTTTGATCGCTACCCTTTGGGTGTTTGCTTTTTTCTCCCGATTTTGCATTTATAGCCCTAGGGCATCTAGTGGCCTTGTGAATCGAGCCTTCCTGAGGTCTTTTGATCTTTTTTTTGACCAGTCGACTCTCTTGCTTGCTCCCTTACACTTTTTGGTTAGTCGTGAATCATTTCGTTGCGTTATTTAGGTGATTTTCTTCGTCTTCACTTGAATTCCGCTTCGTTTCACTTTGAAACCAGATCACATGGCTCATTGTTCGCTTTGGGATCCTTTTGATTCTTTGGATGTTTGATTGGTGTTTTGAGGAACTGAACATGTGTGTGTTGGTTAGAATTTGTTAGTATTATTTCTCAAAAGTTCTTTAGTGCATTTTTCCATTATTGAAAAGAAAGTCTCTTTTGCTTTGAAACAGTTAATAAAAGTTAGGGCTTTTCATTTTGATTAGTGGATTAGTGATCTTAAAGAAAAGTTTGGTGATTTGCATTGGCTGCATTAGGGAAACTCTTTGTTGTTTGTGATCGTTGTGTTTACATGAAAGCTCTCTAACTCTCTTGTAGTTAGCATTCATCGAATGGAATGACATGTTTTGGCATGTAGATTGCATTTAGGGATTTTGAGAAATCACATAAGGTAGGACCTGAAAACGGAAACTTAACTCAAGATCAACTTTAAAATAAATCGAATGAACTTAAAAACACATTGGAACATAATGCTCACATTCTAGAGGTCTAGGCTAGAGATGTGCTCCGACATCGTTAAACCTAGTCACTTTTGTTCTCACATTAAGGTTGGGTGATTCCTCCTTGTGTTATTCAACTGTGGTCTAGTACGGACTTGTGCTCCCATGTACCGTCGCGTATATATCGGGAGACTCCACTAGGTTCTCATCCTTGATCCATAGGAAGCCGTGTCTGCCGTCTTACAGCCCGTAACGCACCGAACACATCATTCGGGAAGATTGACTGCCGTATGAAAAGTCCTTGGCTTTCATATGATTGCTAAGGTGTGTATGCAGTTTTACGGATTGTCTGGTAAACCCCTTGCCTAGTTTCTCCAGAGCAGTCACTTTTTGATCCTTTTCGGACTCCTTAAAAGAAAAGGCTCTATTGAGCATTTGTCACTTGGGGCTCATTAAATATTCGAAGGCGACTAGAGTCACCATTTGTCCTTTTCTCGACTCTTAAAACATGAAAAGGTCAAGTTGTGTCCTAGTGTCTTAAAAATTTATTCGACCACGATTACATTCACCTTGTTAGATCTTGTTTGCGCTAGTTTTGAGTAGGGTATCTTATCGTTAGCTTGTCTAGGATTTTTTGTTTGATTCGATCATCCTAGTGGATCCATCGATCTCGTCTCCCGTCCCGAGTGACCAAGGGTCTCCTTCTTCTGCTGCTCCTGAGACACCGGTTTGTGGTGACACTTTCCCTGTTATTCCAAGTGTCCAACCGTTGAACTCTCATGCTCCAGAGGATGAGCTTTACGATTTATTTTGGAACCCTGTGTGGGAGCCTTCTGAAGAGGATTTTCCCTCTACTCCTATTGGTGTTTCGTCCCTGATGGTTCTTCTGATATGGAAGATACATCTCCTGTATCAAGTGGGACACCTGTTATGTCGAGTATTGAGACTCCCATCCCGGCCACATCCCCGGCCATATCTACGCCCTACACTGTTACACCTCTTGGTATTACAGTGCCTGCGCGCTATAGATCTCTGAGGGATGCCATGGGCTCTACGAGTTCCTCTTCTATGTGGGATAATAACATTGTTCCCACTACGGGACCGTTTGTTTCCCAAGTTCATCATACCGCTGTCACGTCAGTTCCGACCAATCCGACCATTTGTGTCACATCGTCGACTCTGGTTGCTAGTGCCGTTATGACATCATCCGTTGTAACTATTGTTGCTGGCCCATCCCGCGGCCAGGTACGTAGTGGTCAATCGACACATACTGCCAGAGTCATCCATCCTGCAAGCGGTGCCCCGCCTTCTTCTGATGCCATTTCAGCGGGAGGGGAATATTATCAGTACTTGCATGCTATCCAAAATCCAGGCAGCAAGGCCCTTATTATGATCCTGTCAATCATTATTTGTATACCTCCTGGCCAACTGAACCCGTTGTTGAGGGTACAGTTCCGTTGAATGTCGCTTGGGGTACCACCGGTTATGGTGGTGGCCAGTTCCGTCCAGGTCAAGGGCAGCCATCTCAAGGACCATCATACCAAGGTCAGCCATCCTACTCGCAGCCTAATTATGGCAGCAGTATTATGGCCAAACCTACCCGGGGCAACCTGGGGGCTCACAAGGACAACCCTACCAGGGACAACCTTCGGCCTTTGGTGGTCCGTCTTATACATATCTTGGGCAACCTTCTGGAAACCTGGGACAACCTTATGCTCAACAAGGACAACCTGGACCCCAACAGGGATACCCTTCAGGTAAACCCTATGGGAATCCAGGACAACCTTACACGTAGCAAGGACAACCCAGAAACCAGCAAGGTTACCCTTCTGGGTAAGGTGGCCAACCTTACATGCAGCAAGGCCAGCCCACTGCTTAGCCTAGTCAGCCATCTGGTCTACAAGGACAACCTTCAGTTGCGCAAGGACAACCAAACGCCCAGCAAGTCCAACCTTCTGGGCAAGTAGGTCCGTCTCAGATCCAGCCAGGACAACCTTCCGGCCAGATGGCCTAGCCTCAGTCTTCGCAAGGATATCTCTCTGGGGCGGCCCAACCGGGCATGCAAATGGTTCCTGCTTCTCAAGCTCAACCCGGTAACCAGCCCCAGAATCAAACTGGTCTCCAGCCACAAGGTGGGTACCAATCCAAACCTTCTTATCAAATGCCGCCTGGTTCCCAGGCTCAATATGGAGCCCAACAACCATATGGATACCAGCAACCCCAAGGGAAAAATCAATTTGCCCCGTATCAGAATTACCAACAACCGCAGACTACCCCTTATCGAAATTATTAACAACCCAATGTTTCTCCTGCCAGTTAGTATGGTAACCAATGGGGTGCTGGGGGGCAGAACCAGAGTCAACCATCTGGTTACGGATACAACCCTTATGGACAAAGTTCCTATGGAAAAGGTCCTTTTGGACCTGGTCCGTCCGGACAAGGTCAATGGGGCAACCAGCAGCTGGATGGAACCCTGGCCCTACCTCATATCCGCAGATGTCCTTCAACCCGCAGTTACCATTTCTAGCAACATTGGAACTGCCCGATGTGTCGAAGTTAACAAATGATCCTATTTTGCATAATCCACAATGGCCACCAGTTCCAACTAAGATATCTGGCGATTGTCCCAAATTCGATGTCAAAGTCGGAGAGGACCCTCAAGCCCATGTAATGACTTATCACCTTTGGTGTTCGTCCAATTCATGGCTTGATGATTCGGTTCAACTTCGCCTGTTCCAAAGGACTCTCACCGGCTCCGTTGCTAAATGGTACATTTAATTGACCCGTGGGTCTTTTCAAGGTTTCAATTCATTGGCTATGGCATTCCTCACTCATTTTCAGTTACCTATTCGGTACGAGACAGGGACCCATCGCCTTACGTCTCTCAAGCAGGACACGGCTACGCACATCTCTGATCATATACATGAATGGAGAAGGCGTCGTCGGTTGATCAAGTTTTGGATTCTTGATCAACTCCTCACCGATTGGTTCACAACTTCCTTTGTCCCTAAGATCGCACGGGACATCACCATGGGAGCTTGCGTAATTGAAGAGAAAGCTATCGTGCGTGCTTAGTACCTTGACTTAGTATACTCTCAGTCAGGTACTTTGTATGAGTATTTTCCTGATGCCCAGAGACACAACACATCCAAGGCTACACCAAAACCATCTGTTGATGGAGTTATTGGCTCTGTGAATCCGTCGTCGAAAAAATCATCTTCGAACCCTGGGAAGCCAAAACCAAATGCTTCTAGCGAAAACACTTCTCAGGGTGGTTCAAATTCTGGAAGTACTTCCGAGGTTAACGCCATCCAGTCCACCACGGAAAGTAAGGCCTCGAAAGGAAAGAAAAAGGGGAAAGCAAAGAATATGTCTGAGCAACCTAAACAGGATTCCTCCAAACCTTCATTCGAGGAAGGAGCTAAGCGCAAACCCAAGTATCCTTGTCTCATCTGTGATGAGGATCATTACACCAAAGACTGCCCTAGGCGGTCCGAGGTTATTCGTTTGTTGAAAGGTGCCCCTGGGATTCCTGCGGTTCTGAAAGAACCTTTCCCCTCTCAACAGACTCAAATGGTGGATGATCCATCTTCGTCCTCATCTCCCTTTGGTTCCCAAGTCTTCATGGTTGGATCCATTCCCATTCATGTAACGACTCGAACAAAGGAGTATCCGTCGTCTACCGCGAAGGAGCCTGAGGTTCCCTCAAGCACTCCTTCGTCCAGCTCTGGTCCGCTCCATATCGAGAGACCAAGTACTGAGACGACCATTCGACCCCCTCCCAAAGGAGTACTTAGGAGATCATCTTACAACCCAAATTCTCGTGTTGCCTAGCACTATAGCATAGTTGAGGACTTAGCGCAGGCTCCGTCGGTTATGTCCGCCTTAGAATTTCTCCAGAGCTGTCCCCCCCAAAGGAAGTCCCTGCTATCGGCCATCGGTGGCATTGACCCAGCAGATTCATATTTGATTACCTTTGATCTCGAGAGCCATGTTCCAAGGCTGCCTCATCAGATCGCCTTTCTTATACAAGTCATCATCAATTCCAAAACGATCCATCGTACAGTTATTGATGAGGGCGCGCCAACTTGCATAATGTCTATTGCTTGTTGGAAAGCGATCGGGTCCCCGAATTTGAGCCAGTCTCCTATGACACTGGAAGCCTTCAATGGGAGAGAATCTCGTCCCTATGGTATTCTTCAACGATTTCCAATCACTTTAGAAGGGAAAAACGTTGAAGTAGAAGTTGAGGTCGTTGACACAAATCTTACTTACAACCTCCTTCTGGGCCGGAATTGGACGTATGCCATGCATGCCGTGGCTTCATCCCTCTTCCGTGTCATTCGTTTCCCTCACCAAGGGAAAATTGTCACGGTAGACCAGCTCTCCTTCTTTGCCTCTTCCTCTGAAGGAAATGTGCCTTTCATGGAGCATACCTCCATCCCGTTCGAGAGTGTGGGAGCCGAGCTCTTCAAAGATCCCACCCTCATGGGTGTTTTCTCACTCCCACCTCCAAACCTCGCCTCCATCAGTATGATTTCGGTTCGTTTTGATCCTTGGGTCCTCCCCCCCACCGACCATATAGAATCATGGGGCGAGGAGATGCCGTTTAGTCCCGCCGAGCTCAACTACATCGAAATCGCTGCTGTATCGGCTCCTCCTACTGAACCCGCTTCTTTAAGCGGAGCTCTTGAATCATACGACTATTCCCCTTGGCTTGGAGAATGTGCCTCCTCGGATCCATTAAAGGAAATATTTCCTTCCGACGAAGCCATCATGGAGACCATGTCTCTCGAGGAACCTCCGTGGTTCAATCTTCATCACCGTTCCTCGTTTCTCCTTACCCTTCGGGAAACGTTGGCTTGTCTCGAGCAGTTTGCTCCATGTCTCCCTTCACAACCTCTTCAGATACCTATTTAGGTCTATCAAGTATCGTCTGAAGGAAATTTGGGGAACATTACGCAAACCCAACCTATCGACATCTCTGTCAAACCAGGGATTGTCGAGAACATCTATATAGGAGTCACCTGCAATCCTGAGGAAATTCAAATCTATATAGCTCTTTTTCGCGAGTTTCGTGACGTCTTTGCATGGTCTTATGAAGAGATGCCCGACATTGATCCAAACATCGTAGTGCATGAGATACCTACGTATCTAGGCGCTAAACTTGTTCGTCAGCGTTTACGCCTTGTGCACCCCCGCAAGGCCGCAGCTATCAAAGAGGAAGTTGAAAAACTTCTTAAAGATGGTTTTATTTACCCTATCCCACTCACAGATTGGGTCTCTAACATTGTCCCTGTCGATAAAAAGCAGGGGAATATTCGCGTCTGTGTCGATTGTCGCGATATTAACCGAGCCTGCCCGAAAGATAACTACCCCACACCTTTCATTGACCAGCTCATTGATGAGTGTGCTGGGAGTGAGATATATTCCTTTATGGATGGCTTTCCTGGCTACAACTAGATTAATATCGCGCCCACTGATCAACACAAGACGGGCTTTATCTGTCCATGGGGGACATTCGCTTATAAAAAGCTCCCTTTCAGTCTCAAGAATGCCGGTGCCACTTTTCAACGTGCAATGTCTTACGCCTTTCATGATATCCGGCACATCGTACAACCTTATCTGGATGACCTTCCCGCTCATTCGGCTAAGCGCTAAGACCACCCGTCACATCTCCACGAGATTTTTCTCCGCTGTCGACACTACAACATCTGACTTAATCCGCACAAATGTGTCTTCTGCGTGGAATCTGGTCGACTCCTCGGGTTTATCGTCTCCCGAGAGGGCATCAGCTTGGATCCCCTTAAAGTCGAAGCCATTTTGAATCTTCCCCCCCTGCTTCTTTGCAGCAACTGCAGAGTTTGCAGGGTAAAGCAAATTTCTTACGACGATTTATCCCGTACTATGCCGAAGTGGCAAAAGGTTTCATGCAGTTACTTAAGCGTGACACCCCGTTTCGATGGGATGCCATAGCTGAGGAGTCTTTTGCACATCTTAAAACTCTTCTGGTTTCTGCCCCTTTGTTGCGGCCTCCGAATTATCATCGCGATTACTGGTTATATTTGGCCGCTGCTGATGCCACCATCTGTATGGTTCTGGTTCAGGATGACGATGATGGTACTGAACACATTATCTACTACCTTAGCCGCAACTTGTTAGATATGGAAACTCGATATGCTTATGTCGAGAAGTTGGCCCTCACTGCTGTTTGTGCTATTCAACGCTTCCGTCATTACATCTTGTTGCGTACAACGACAGTGATCTCCGATTGCAACCCTATGACCTACATTTTGTCACGCCAGTTGCTGGGGGGAAAATACTCGCATTGGATAGTCATCCTCCAAGAGTTTAACTTGGAATTTACTGCTGCCAAGTCTAAGAAATCACTCGTCTTCACTGCGCTATTGTGTTCTCTGCCATCCACTGCTGCCTCCTCTTAGTTAGAGGATTCCATTCTAGACGAAACTCTCTTCCTCATTAGCACCCTCGATCCCTGGTACGGGGATATTATTGTCTACTTGCAGACATATTCCTTCCGACCCGAGACCTCTAAGGATGCTCGTCGACGGATCCGGCATCAAGCCCAACCATATCGCATCGTTGGGGACACCCTGTACCGTCTCGGTGTTGATTCTGTTCTTCAGGTGCATGTGGCGGTCACATGTCTGGATATGTCTGGATATGCCTACATTGTCAGAAGACGGTCACACCGTGGCGCAGTTTTTTTTCAACCATGTTATTTCGTGGTTCGGAGTACCCCAAGCCATCGTCACTGATCATGGAAAACATTTTCGTAATCACATGATGACCGAGCTAACAACCCAATTGGGCCTTAGGCATGATAGTTCGAACCCGTACTATCCTCAGGAAAACGGTCAAGTGGAAGCCGTGAACAAGGTTTTGGTCACGATGCTTCAAAGAACTGTTGGCATGCATAAGTGCAATTGGCATTTGATGTTTTTCTATGCTTTGTGGGCCTACCGTACCTCCACGAAGGACGCAACCGGTTTTACTCCTTTTCAGTTAGTTTACGGACTAGAGGCGACCCTTCCTATTGAGTGTGAGATTCCTTCATTAAAGATAGCCATCGAGTTGCTCCCTGATACTACTCCAGTAGAAGAGCGTCTTCTTTACTTAGAACTGCTGGATGAGACTCGTCGTCTAGCCTCCTTAGCTATTGAAGCTCAGAAGAAGCGAGTGAAAACTCACTTCGATAATACTGTTAACCCCCGCTCTTTCATTGAGGGAGACCTAGTACTGCTCTATGATCAAGCTAACGATAAGCTGGGGGCAGGAAAACTCGAGCCCATGTGGCACAGGCCCTACATTGTGAAAAGAGTTTTGCAAAAAGGTGCCTTTGAGCTTATTGGTTATGAAGGAAATCCCCTAGATAGGCCCCGAAATGGGCTTTATCTCAAAAAATATTATGCATGAGTCCAGGCACTCTCTTTTTTTACATACGTATGCTTTCAGTAGTGTGTTGTGTGTGCATTATTATCTTGGTATGTTAGCGTGATTGCCGCTTATTGTGTCTTTTTCTTCTTGAACAGATGTCTGGATCGCCTTACGTTGGTTTCGCTGATGGTGCTTCCTGCAGTACACGTAGCTTGTCATCTGCGGCATGGGTGATCTACGATCCTCATGGTGAGTTGGTAGACATTCAAGGGGTTTGTCTAGGATGTACAACGAACAATGTTTCTGAATATAGTGCTGTGATTGAATTGTTAGTTGAGGCGATTAACCTCGGCATTCACACATTGGTTGTGAATTTAGACTCTCAACTTGTAGTCCACCAACTCAACGGACGTTATTCCGTCAGAGATCATCAGATTTTAAGGTTGTATTTACTTGTTAAGTTATTAGAAAGGGATTTTGATTTCATTACTTATCAACATATTCCAAGACGGTTTAATACGTTAACCGATGCATTAGCTAATTATGTGTTGGACAGGAATTTGCATAATATGTGAATCAACATAATACAAGAAGCATAAAGCACAATAAGACCATAAAACATGTATATATATATAGATGCATGTCCAGAATGTTTGCACCCCGTGCATCATAAAAAATAGTACATGTCCGTCTAAATACATCCGGAGACAACATGTCTCTCAAAAAATATGCATGAAAAGAAAAGCCTAGAGATCTAGTCTCGATGATGCTCATGGTAGCACGTCACCGCTCGCACTAGATGCCTCAGGAGTCGGTGGACGCGAGTTGGCACCCCTACTGTGTGCCTCTGGTAAGCTAGCGGGACATCCGCTAGCCGAGCGTAATCTGGGATCCCTCGAGTGATAGCCTCGAGGTTCTGGATAAGCTCCCCTCTGTCACCGCCCTCCTCCTGAGGATCTGCTGCTGCTGCTGATGCTACTGGATATCTCCTCGCAATGGGAGATAGGCCAGCTGGACGCTCTGGGCCAACATCTACATGTGCATATAAAAGTCATTAGGACAAGCATGTACTAATAAAAATAAAAAAATCATAAAAATACAAAATAAAAAATGAGGACGTACCAATCTCCTCATCCCAATCCTCTCCATCCAGAAGGGGAAGGTCAGGGTCTCCAGTGAAGTCTGTCCCCGCATACGGCCAGTCTTCCACCATGATCAGTTGGCGGCGAAGCCACCTGAAGAACTCCGGTCTGAAGGCCATCTCCTGGCCACCACCACCCCTCGGCATCAGTGCCGCCCATCGAGCCATCCTCGGCTCTCGAGGTGCTGGGTCTGCCACAAAGGCCCCTTGGCCCTGGAATCTTGGCACACGTTCCAAGAAGAACGTCACCAAGATGGAGCCATACCCGAACTGCTGCAGCTTGCCCCGCTTGGCCTTTGTCAGCTGCCTCTTCATATTGGTCGTCACAGCTGACACCCAATTGAAGACTGTCGGGCTAAGACACTCCATCGCTAATAGAAGATGGTTCTTCATGGCTTCGTGGGGTGCTTGTGCCCCCGCAGCTTGTGTGAAAGTGAATAGTAATGCCCGCAGTGTCAAGTCCTGAACGGTGGGGATATCCACCTTCGAACTGCCCTACCCATATTTTGCCTCCGGGCAAATTCGGGCCTTCACCTCATCCATCTTCTCTCCAGATGGCCTGCTCCCAGTCAATCGAGGCACCGGCCCTCGTCGTGACAGTCCAGTCAAGAAGTAGACATCTGATACGTCCAAATCCAGTACTTGATCCCCTATCCGGAACACCTGTTCCTCCACATCCCACAAATCGATCAAGTACTGCAGGAGCTTTGGCTGAGCTCGTAAATAAGATAGCATGAAGTATTTTTTGAGCCCACATGCTCTGAGAGCTTCCATGCAATCTTCGTCAGCTAGGGACAAAGTCTCCACTTGTTCATGTTCCCGTTCTTTCCATACAATCAACATTTTTGCGGATTGCCCTGCAAAAACAAGTCAAAATGATGCATTAGAACCTCATGAAGCTTGAAATTGCAGAAAAATGGGTTCTATATTTTTTAAAACTGGCCTTAAAAAGTGCACGGCCATTGGCGCGACTGTTTCTAAAACAGTCGCGCCCATGGGCGTGCACCCTATGGGAAAATTACCCCATTGGCGCAAGTCCGTGCCCGAAACCCGCGTCAATGGGCGCAACCCCCAAATTTCAAATTCCCCCCATAGGAAATGAAAATGAAGGTAAAAACAAAATCTAAACAGATGGAAATGAAGCTAAGGACAAGACTGCTTACCTGGAACTGACGGCGCTCGAAATGGTCCACTGGATTGGCCGCAATCGTCAACTGAAGGTCGCTCTCCAAAAAGCCCTAATCTCGCTCTCCAAAGGTAAAAAGTGAAAAGTAATTTTTGTTTTACTATTTTCACATTTTTATAGCTTTTCGACCCTAATTAAGCTTTAAAAAGTCATTTTATGAATATTTTTATGGATATTTGTGTCGAAAATGGGTTTTACGCTGGTTTTTTGTGCAGCGACAGGTGTTTATGGAGTTTTCATGGCGAAACGAGTTGTATTTTATACTTTTTCGGACTCGGTAAATACATGAAAAAGTCACTTTGGAGTCATCTTTTGCTCTTTTCTGACTCTCTAAACGTGAAAAGAACGCCGAGTTGGTACTCTCGACTCGTTAAACGGACATGAGAGGCGGTCGTCTTTAAACCCTTTTCCGACCATTTAAAAACGAAAAGATCATTGGACCATTGTCGTTTCCGGTTCGTTAACGGTCACGAAGCGACGTGGTTTTGATCGCTTTTTTACTTTTTCAGATCAAAGTCACTACTTATGAAAAGTACTCCTCGGTCGTAATGATCGGGCGGTTCTTTCGAGCATGGTTTTATACTTTTTCGGGCTCGAGAGACACAAATTTACAAAAAAGGAGACCCTTGGAGTTTCCTTTTCGCTGTCTTTTAAAACTCTCTAAACATGAAAAGGCGCCGAGTTTTTCCTTTGTCAGGCTCGTTAAAACTTTATGACATCAGATTTCATCGTGATGATGCCTCTCAAGCATATGCTATCCCCGTCAAGCTTGCCATCCAAAATAACCGGGGTACTCGCCAGAAATGGCGGGGGAATAAAGGAATCATGATTATCGTCATCTTGGCAGTATGTCGCTCTTGAACATGGAACTCGTCTGCATTCGTGTTTGGGTGGGGAAATCTCATCTTGTTTCACACTTGCCTCCGTGGGTTTGGGTTATCCTGTTTGATCATTCATCTGCTCATCGTCTTGTCGCCATGAACCCTGATCATTTGATGTCAAATACTGCCAAGTCCACTGTTGTGCCGCTGATATGTTCAAGAGGAGTTGGCCTCTACAGAATACTCAACCTCCCTCTGATGCTTCACACGAAACATTTTATCCTTCTCCGTCTCGTGTTGATGATGTGGGAAGCATTATGGCCCACCTTCGATCAAGTTCACTTCCTGTTGACTTCAGCTCATTACCCAGGAAGTTGACTTAGAGGCTCCCTTCAGGTACCTTGGAGCCTGCATGCCTCAATGGCAGGTTCTTCGTGTTTGACGCAAGGTTTTCCTTATTGGCCTCTGATCAAATGATTCTACGGGTGTTCGACACCGGCTCATTGATTCACACGTCGTGGATTGTACCTATAGTACCTTGAGGACCATTGTCATTATTGGTGGTACCTCTCGCGTCTGTTAACAGTTTTCATCATTGACTGGTAATCAGACGATGTTCTCGCATGTTCGACTTCGACTCCTGTATTCGCATGCTTGAACTTGTACTTTATTCAGGTCGAGTTGGAGCGCAAGACTCTGGATTTTGTATATTGGGATCTAGGCTGCATTTTGTGGATTATTATAATCACTACATGACTCATTCACTAGATGGCTGCGACCATGCCTAAGTCTATTCTTTGATCCTCATCGGATGGCTGCATCCATACCTGGGATCCAGATTTTTATGTACTCTGTTATGGATGGCTGCGCCCATACCATGTACATCATGTATTTGAGATATCAGTTGTATTCTGTGCAGGTTCTCCGACGGCCGTGTTTTCAGTCGACCATGTTCTTGTAAAACACTTCACCCCTCTCTCTCTCGGGCTTCATGCTTTAGGGGGCATCTGTTACATAGTATTTTGTCACCGTCCCTATTTACCCCTTCTCCCGTACATTGGAGAGCCTATTCCGGGACCTGTGAGAAGTGACATGACTTGAAAACACTTGCTTTGTATCCCTTAAAGTATGTATTCTATATGCCCTAAAGGCACCTTCTGCAAAATACCCAAAAATATAGCCCTTTCTCCATTGGCGTTGTTCCACAGTGTATTTGCTCGTGCCAATGGGGTAAATACTCCAAAGAGGGCGCGCCAGCTGGCGCTATGTCTCAGAGTTGCACTAGCGCCAACCCAGTTGGGTAAAGTTTTTAACCATCAAACTTCCGAAGGTTCCTTCCACCTTATCCATTAACTATTTCCAGTTTGGAATGATTCAGTTGGGCTTCGTATCTCCCAAGGAGGGAAGTAGTTCTCCACCTCTCATGGAAGCTTCCTTATGATAAGGACAATCCCATGTATCAGGTGGATGGTCTTATCTACTCCTCCCATCTCTATATAAGCTTGTTCTTTCCCATTTGACAAGCTAGTTGCTAATTCTTGGTTAATAATTCTACTTTTCAAGCTCCCAAAGTTTGAGGATTGCTAAGCTCATCTTGCAAGAGGTCTTGTGTATCCCTATGAGGCTAAATCTTTAAGGAGGAGATCCATGTCCAAGTGATCAAGGAGAGAGAGGCTTGTTCCCATCCCCTGTAAGCTTTACAAGGAATGTGTTGTTGATTCACCCAGCCAAAGGAGGATTTGACGTCATAACTTGGTTGTATTCTCTTTTGTTTAATCAATAATAATAGACGACTATCAGTATGGTTCCACTCATGTGTCTTTACTATGATGTTTGAGTTGTATCCTTTATGACTGATACATAGTTGCATTTCCCTGATTTTATGCTTGTATTTGTCTTGTTCTTTGCATGTGCAGGTGTTTATTCACGGAGATCGTGAGGATTGTGACTAGCTGAAGCGAAAGAACGGAAGCAACGACCCTTCTACGAATATAAGCGTTGGATTCAAGGTAGGCTCTCATCATTGGCCTTTACTTTGCAATTAGGAACTTGCGTGTTAGCGTTGTTCGATTGTTGCTAGACCTCAGTTAGGCTAGTGGGATCGTCTTTGTCCGCAGAGGCGATTTACCTATACAACAATTGGGACAAGATGAAATAGTTTAGCTACGGTTCAATCTTAGTAATGCTCATGCTGGAACGAGTACCAATCCACTAGAGATAGAACATAATTCTGGGATGGCCCAGACCACGAGAGACATGGATTACTCATTGGGCTCTCGTGATGCCACGAGGAGGCAATGGCTAGCCTGTATCATGGGGTCCAAAATTTGTTGAGTGGATGAACCATCAACAAGTTATAGTTGAGGATTGGCCATATGCTAGGATGGACTTCAGGGGCGATCTGGACATGTTGCTTCCTCCTAGCGAATCGTGGGACAAGAGAGGAAAGATACTCATTTTGACTGACAAAGATTTTGTAATTTTTTGGGTTTTTAAATATATATGTCCTAATTATTATGTTCAATCTTTGTAGATATTGTACCCGAGAGACCCATAGGTCTATCTCCTATCGCCCAGAGGGTTGACAAGGAGATTGACTTACCACATTTGGGTGGAGAGGCCGAGGACGAGATACCCCATAAGCTAGAGGGCTTAACTGAGGGAATCCCAGACTACGCAGGATTCGAGGAGATTCCTAGGCAGTACCAGCGACATACCGTGGGGGTGTTGAATAGGATGCAACAGCTGCTTAGACGTGTGGTCTGGGCAGTATTCTGATACAAAGAACACAATGCATACTAGACTTATAGGTTTC
Organism: Pinus taeda; assembly: GCA_000404065.3. Classification (NCBI taxonomy): domain Eukaryota; kingdom Viridiplantae; phylum Streptophyta; class Pinopsida; order Pinales; family Pinaceae; genus Pinus; species Pinus taeda. Next base: position 45,470 of record APFE031437775.1, read on the forward strand.
TTTTTTCCGCAGATTTTGAGAGACATGTGTCTCGCGATGTAATTGAACACACATATATTTTTTGGACATATATATATACTTTTTGGGTGCCACGATGCGCGACACATGATATATACTTATCTATGTTTTATTGTATTTACTTATTCTGTCTGAATGCTTTCTTATGATTTTTATAAATTGCGCAAATGTCTATCTAATACTTGGTTAGCTAGTGCATCAGTTAATGTATTTAGTCTTCTAGGAATGCATTGATACGTGATGAAATCAAAATTCCTTTCTAATCAATGAACCCATAAAGACAACCTTAGAATATGAGGGTTTCAGACATTTGCATAAGAGGAAAAAGGACACAATAAGTGAGAAATTTCTTACACACCAAGCCAACAGGTACATTAGCGCATGGGTTCATTTTTATACAAGCTCGATCCATGGAGATCTCTGCTTGGATTCGGTTTCATGTTTACACAAGCTTGAAACAAAAAACTATGATTGAATAAGTTCGCATGCCCCCATCAAATGACTCAAATCGAGGTACATGCCCCCAAGCTTCATTGCATTCAAATAGGTGGATGGAATGAAGGTTCACTTGCGAGATCTTGGAAAGACTCGACTGGGTTTTTATGAGATCTTTAATCAAAGACTCGATTTGGAAAAGGGAGTTGTTTCATTTTTTTAATGAGGTTGACATAATAAAAGAACTATCCTCAAGACATTTGTTTCATTTTTAAACGATGTTGACACAAGATCAAGAACTCTCCTCAAGATGCCTTGATTCATTTTTGAACAAGCTTGACACAAGACAAGGAACTATGCTCAAGACCCCTTGTTTCATTTTTTAATGAGGTTGACGCAGGAAAAAACTATCCTTAGGACTCCTTGTTTCATTTTTTAACGAGGTTGACACAAGAAAAGAACTATCTTCGATGAAACTGTTCATGGACCATATGAAAACAGGGCTCCCAAGAGGTCTTCACTAGATGGAACGATCATGATCTGGGAGGAATATAGGTCATTGGGTACTAATGACAGATTGGGTCCTAATGTCCCTAGTACATGATGTAGTAGATCATTTGTGTGATCATCAATCGAGGTAGAATGGGTAGCCACATAATTGACCTATGGCGGGGAAGGTACTACTGGAAAACAAGAGCCAATAGGAGATGATGGTTGCAAAGGAGGTACCTGGTGACGAAAGAACGACAATTGATCTAAAGTCACAATTCTTCCGTCATGTGGAAAACAAACACATGGAAAAGCGAAGAAACAAGAACCCCCATGACATAAATATTGTCACGGCTAAGGAGAAGATTGAAATCCAACGCACCTTGGACGACCATCATGTCTATATAGATGGTTTTAGCTCCCAAAGTAATAGGAAACTTTGGAAGGATCCCTAAGGCTTGATTGGTTCCTCTGTCAAAAGCCAACAGATTCTGGGTGACAGGCACAAGCTGTGGGGATCCCAAAGCTTGCCAAGTAGTGGAAGACATGAGGCTAACAGACACACCTTCATCCAAAAGAGTGCCAGGTACTGCCATATTATAGGCGTGTACTGTGATCTAGAAATGCACATAAGATGGGAGGCAGAAAGTAGTCAAGTGAATCTAATCAAAGGAAATGAAAAAACTACTTGGTGGGGGTATCATATGATTGCCCTCATGCTCTGCAGGAATAGAAGAAGGACTCTCCAGAGTAGCAGGGATAGGAGGGTCACTTTTTGATTCATGAGAATCTGAAGAAACCAGAATAATATGAGCAGTATGATCATTATGCTCTTTCAGAACAGAATGAACAACTGGTGGCGAAACTAAGACAACACTCTCTTTGACCAACGGCTGGTTGGGAACAAACATAACAAAGTCAGGCTTAGGAAGAGCAGGATGGGCAAGAGATGAATCCAAGTCAATCTCTTTACCAATCTGGGGAGGGTGAGGAGAAAGCCTCTGATAGCCAACATGAAGTTGGGGTTGAGGAGCTGTAAGGTTTTTCGAAATTGTGGAATCTTTATCCATGAGAGGAAAAAGGTGAAGAAGATGTTCACCTTCACATAACCTACATGGAAATCTAATCTTCCCTTTCTCCTTACCATTGTTAGCTGAAGGTGTAACATCGACATGATCTTCAGAGGTCGAGAAGGATGGTCGAATCATATCTCAAGACCATACTTCTAAAATCATGGGAATACCAAGACAATCTCGAAGGAAATGGTCAACCTTGCATAGCTTACAAACAAATTTGGCCTTTCGTGGAGAATCAAAATGTTTTTCTACTAGAGGTGCACTCAGAGCAATAGTCGTACGGTTGTCCTCTTTCTTATCTAACTTCTTCTTCTTCGTCTTCCTCTTCTTCTTCTTAGCCTCTTGGTTACTGGATTTGGAACTTTCACCGAGTAAAGTAGAAGACGAGGGTGAAGAAATAGGGGAAGAAGGGAAGGGTCAACCCTAGAATAATTGTGATGTGATTCAAAGGAAGGAGACAACGAAGAAGGAGTCAGGATGCTTGGGACCACCGAGGTTGAAAATAACCAAACAGGTAGGCCAATGGTTAATCCAATCAGGGACAATGTTGCCATATAAGGAGCACCAACATTTCCAAAAGAAGGAAAAGGACCAGGATTCCCATCCAGGGGGAGACCTTGACTGGTAGAATCTGGAAATGTTGCCATTGGAATTGACTTTGAAAGAAACACGAATTGTCAAGAGGAATATTTCATGGGTAGTTAATTTTACAACATTGAAACAAAACTTTACCTTTTCATATTTTAAGAGTTGAGAAAAGGATGAAAGTTGACTCTATCGCTTTCAAAGTTTAATGAGCCTAAAAGGACAAGTGCTCAGATGATCCTGTTACTTTTAAAGAGTAAAAAAGGAATGAAAGTGACTACTTTGGAAACTCTAGACAATGGGGTTTACCAGACAAATCGTAAAACTGAAATATACACCTTGGTGATAAATGAAAGAGAAATGACCAAGGACTTCCTGTATGGCAGTCAATATTCCTGAATGCTATGTTCGGTGTGTTATGACTTGTAAGGCGGTAGACTCGGCTTCCTATGGATAATAGGATGATAAGCTAGTGGGTTCTCCAAATATATACATGATGGTACGGGGAGCACAAATTCGTACTAGCATCTATTGCATCACAAAAGGAGGAATCACCCAACTTTAGTGAGAAAAATAGGAACTAGGTTTAACGACGTCGGAACACGTCTCTAGTCTAGACCCCTAGATATGTGAGTCTTAGGTTCCAATGCATTTTTAAGTTAATTCAATAGATTTTAACACTTAATCTTGAATTAAGTCTCAATTTCAAGGCCCTATCAAATGTATCTTTAACACTCCCAGAATGCAACTAGATGAGCAAAAAACCATTCCTTTCGATGAAAGACTACCTAAATGAGGGTAAGGAGTTCATTTCCAAGAAAACGAAGACAATAACAAGCAAATGCAAGAACAATAGTGCAAGCAAGTAATCCAATCAATAGAAAACACAATGCATCGATTTCCGCTTATCTCGCAACTACTATGACAAAAAATGAAAGATTTGAATTGCGCTTTTCAATTCCTAATCATAAAGAATCTACTAATGCAAACATGCTTTCATTTTTGTATACTATATGAGAGCAATTGTTTTTTATTTTTGGAATAAATAACAAACAAGCTAATGCATAGCCTGATTGATCAAAAAGAAAATGTAATCTATGCTTCAATAGTGAATGGAAATCAAATCAACACAACAAGCTAGTTTGATGACCAATCACTACGGATCAACCTGGAAGATGGGAAAGTAGTAAGAGAACAACTTCAAACAAGTCAACAAGATTGTGGTGGATGTAGTTCAGAAACTTGAAAGGACAAGAAACCCAAAACTAGCGAATTCCTGACAGAACCCTAAAAGACCTAGGTCACACAGTCCAAAAAGCCAAATTTCATACAAATGGAACCAAGAAGGACATGGCTCAGTAAACACAATCAAAACAAGATTAACAAGGTGAAAGAAACAACAAAGGACAAGCTACACTAGTCTATTGAGGAGGTAGGGCTGTAAAAATTAACCCTACAGGAATCGTCGCAAGCACAACACTGATAACATGAGATGATCACTAATCGTCGCAAGCACAACATGGTCAACTGAGCTACATCATCACAAGGGTACACCTGTTCTCTGTGACAGTATGATTTCAAGAATCATCGCAGATGTATGATGGGATATCCGCGACATACAACGAGGTTAAAGAGAATAGAGGTGATTCGTCGTAGCTGTTGGGAAATAAAACAATGACAATCTGAATAAAGAGGGAAAACAAGGAAAAAACAACAGAAATACACCAGGCTTATCACTCAGACAGTGAGGTGGACTACCAGATCTACTCAAGTGATCCAAATCATTGATGGTTCAATCCCAAAACAAAGAGACACTATGTAATTCAATCAAAAACAACAAGAGCAAAATCAAGAGACAATACACAAATCTTCTCCCCAGCGGAGTCGCCAACTTGTGATGCAGGTAAGTTCCCTCTGTGGATAGAGATAAGCCCTCTAGCCCTAGAGTGGGTCTAGCCATAGTAAGGCAAAGAAAATAGCTAATTCCTTAAATAGTTATCATTGAAGAGGCCTACCTTATACCTGTGCTTAATGAAGTCTTCGTCACGTCGCTTCAGCTATCACTTTCTTCTCCTTAATGAATGATTCACCTGAAAAAACATATGAAAATGACAAAACATGTCAGAGAGTAACACAACGAACTATCTACTTATAGAGTCAAGGAACCATAAGCTATCAACATAGATTTCATACATGATATAGGAAACAACTATTGATTGTAGTAATATAAACAACAGTAAAGCTTACAACCATGCCTTGACGTCACAATCTTCCTTGAAGGGTTTGATTAGTATGTCTCCATAAGCATTCACTCTCAAAGGTCTCCCAGAAAGATTGATGACTCTCTCTCACCCAAAAGCAAAAGTATGAAACTAAGGCAATCACAAAAAGACTTCCTTGTTACGAAACCATTTCACACTATCAATGCACAACATGAAAGGCTATTCTTATACCTCACAAGCTATTGCTAGGCTACTAGCAATCCAAACTATAAGCTATCAATCCAACAAACCAAGAACTAGCTAACTACTCACTAGCTAACTCCCAAATAGTTGATCATAGCCATGGAGGATGCTTTTATAAGAGGAGGAGCCTCCATAAATGAGGGGAGAGGAAGCTTATATTCATGGGAGGTTACTCAAAAGGCGGAACCACCTTCTCAAATGAGGAGAGGAGAACTTCTTTGACCCAACAACCAGCCCCAGAACCACCCAAAAGTATTTTGTTTGAACTAATTCACCATATCTAGGTCATCGCGGGTCAAACACTGAGACTCAGAGATGACATTGTGAGGCGTTAGTTCTTTCTGAGATGTCGTCACAGGCACGATACTGATGACCTGTGAAAATTTTGAAACATGGGTAAAAAGGCCTCAACTTCAAGATTAATGAGTTTAGGTAATATTCTTGAGTAATATGGAAGATTTGGACACAAATTTTGGTATATAACAAAGAACAGATGTCATTTAGGGACCAACTCTATCCAGGATCAGGGGAAGCAGAGTCGGTGACAAAATATTGTGTAACAAGCCTAGAAAAACATATGAGGGATCTCTTTTAGGGCCTACATAAGGAAGCTTGTAGATATTTTATGGAAAACATTTAGCTCTTCACCATAACTTTGTTTAAGTCTTCACCATGACTGCATTTTAGAACAGCTTCACCATGACTGTGTTTTAGGGCAGCTTCACCATGACAAGATTTTAGAATAGCTTCACCATGATTGTGTTTTAGGGTGGCTTCCCCATGATAGTGTTTTAGAGCAGCTTCACCATGACAATTTCTAGAGTTCCTCCATTAATTGTGTTTATTAGGACATCGTTATAGGCTAGGTCATCATTATAAGTAGGAGGGTTGATTGATCGGCTTGTGGGCAACACAACTTGGAATGGCTTGTTGGATGCTTCTGTGCTATTCTAGATGACAGTTGATCGATTCGATGATGGGGTGAAGGTCTGGTTGTTATAGGGTGATCTAGTCATCATAACTTCAGCAAAAAATGACTAAGTGTGTGAGAGAGTGAAATTGTGCGTACGCGACCTTGCATGCACACACTCACATAACTTGATGACAAGACACCTCAAACCATCAAGACACACATGCTCAACATGACTAACCGATGGTGTGAATGACAATCGCGATGCTTGTGATAGATCGTTGAACGACCACAATGATTCTTGTGCGACAGTGCCTACAACTTTGTGTGTGAGCATGGTTAACGTTTACATAGTGAACACAACATTTACACATGAAGCGAAGACCTTGTGCACGACTAGAACATGGTCACAAGCATGACATAGAAATCAACATGTAGAAGACAACAATTGGTTAAACAAGTGAAAAAGAAGCATGACATGTAGAAGGAACACATAAAGTGACTTTCCGAGTTTGCGCATATTCATGTTACTGAGGATAGGGTGATATGAAAATGTCAGGAAGTCCTGCAAACTCAACTAAGAGGTGTACTTCGAAAGATGTTCTTGTAATTACCATAGTTACCCTCAAGGTGATCACACATCCAATGGATTTTGCATGCGGTCCTCATCTTTTCCATTGCTCGGCTCCTTGTTGCTTCTCCTCAACTCCTTGGAAGCGATTTCAGGATGTCATCTTTTCCTGTAGTCACTAAGAGGTAGATGTGCATAATTTCAGTAGACAGTGACTGTTGTCGAACTAGAGTACAACTAGAGTGATCTACACATTTCCGGAGAGCAGTGTTGGCTGCCTGACTGCTCTGCGCAATTTTGGGGAGTAGTGCTAGTTGGGGCCTCTGCGGGTTGTGGGGTTTCAGCAGGCAAGGGAAATTGGTGTCTCTACTCACTGTGGGGTTTCAGCATGCAAGGGAAGTTGGTTTTTGCAGAAGGAAAGCACATGGTTCCAGGAAGCTGGATGAGGCTAGGTTGCTTGGGAAAATGGCTAAGTGTGTGATCAGAATCTAGATTAGGGGCAAAAATTAGCTCAAAAATAAAATTTATCAGAAGCATTCGAACCCTAAACGACCATGTCCATAAGGGAAAAATAATCCCAATGCAACTTGTTTCGTTCAAAACAGAGTTCGTATGAGAAAGTTAGATCCCATTGACCATTTCACCAAACAAGCAAAATTTTGGTATAAGCTGACTATGATGTTGACTAGGCATTTGTACAACCCAGTAAAAAAGGAGAATATTCCCTAGAATATTCCTATATAGGTGGGTGAATTGTAGGTTGACAAGTGGCAGCGCCGCATTGGGCAATCTTGGTTGAGGTGGACCAATGGGAAGGTGACACGTGGCAAGTCTAGAGGCCGCCACGTGCCCCTACGATGGTGTGTTAAATTTTTTATGGAGACATCGGGGTTCAACCCCATGACCTCCCCTTTGCAACTCTAGCACCATAACCAACTCCACTAACCATTGGTTCTTAACCTTAACAATTTCTGCATATATTTAAAGTTTGAACTGTTAGCATTTGGGGGTTAGGAGGGAGCCAACCCCCTCCATGTGAACACCCATAATGTTAACCGCCAAGGTTACAGTTAGCGAGAATCGTCGGTAGATACAAACACTATAACCATGAACTCTCTGCAACATGTGACATTGTATAACTGGTGGGCTCCAGTATTGCAGTAATAATACTGCAACTCCTGGGACTCCCTTATTTACTTTTATCAACTCGGTAGTTCGTAACAAACTTGGAAGCGATGGTGCTGTATGCACAAGTACTAGCTCTTGTCGTAGTTGTCACTTGGTCAGCTGGCACAAGTCCGCTAGGGGCTCAAGCCAACTTCTATGAGCTCTGAGAAGAAGCTTGTTAACTGATGGATGGAAGCTAACTCAAAGGAAGCTAATCTGCTTGCGAAAAAGAGGATGCAAGCTACTAAAAGAGATGCCATTACTTCCAGGAAGGTAAAATACATGTTTCTAAGCTACTTCTATCTAAAGAAAACATCTTTTTTTATTTTGAATAAGTTGTCAGAATCATCATGCATGTGCTTTCACTGTTTTTGACTGTGAAGAGGTGGATCGACAAGAGGAAATGCTTGGAAGAGGCTGAGAAGGTTCAGAGAGGGCCTAAGGGGTCCCTAACACCCTTCCAGAGAGTTCCACAGAGTTTGGATATCAAGAAACCTCATTCGTGAGCTTCTACAGGAAGTTTGCAGGGGTTCTACAAGATGTTCTGGAATTTCTACAGGATGTTCTGTGATTTTCTACAGGATGTTCAGAAATGGGATTTTGGAGGATGGATGGATGAAGAAAGATGAAGGATTGGTTATGGAGGTAGGATAGGGGTTTGAGGTGGTCCGGGGACTGGTGGATGGAGTTGAGAGAAGATGTAGATGGTTGGATTTGTTCCAAGAGCGCTGAAGCAATGCTGCACAAAAATGTAGGGTTATGTGGGAAAAATGGAAAACGTGAGGCAAGAAACCGAGTTAGGGGATGGAGCAGATGGGTCTGATGGAGTTTGGGAGCATAGAGAAGTGGTACAGGTGCTTTGCAATTTGTAATTCCAACTGAACCAATAAATACTTGCAAGAAATCAAAGACCTAGTTATGCCAACGTAATCTGATCTAGTTAACAGTAAAGAGAATGAACAGAAGTTTTATTTGCAAGGAAACCATGTATATTAACTATGCAATGAAGCATTCAAAGATCTAAACATGTAACCAACTTCTGCAAATGAAAATCGTACAAAAGTGATTGCATGGCAAAGCAAAAATAGTGTTTTTTGGGGCAGCAAGGTCACTTTGATCCCAGCCCCTGATCCTATGAGGGAGAGGTGAAATCAAAGGTGCTCGTTGGCCTTTTTCTGAAGCTTTTTCCCTGTTAATAACCTACCAACTCAATCTGAACATCAAAAGCCTTTCAAACCATCAACAGTGACCTAGTTAATCAACACGATTTAATCTACCTAACAGAAATGATTTTGCAAATACATAAAGAACAAATAACGATACATAAAGGAGGCCTTGGCTCTCAGGTTGGGCCCAACCCCAAGAGCTACGGCTCCTATAAAGAACTCAGAGGTGATGCCAAATAGAACTGCTTTTCATTATCAAAAAATAGTCATCACCATAAAGTTATACCATAGTGGCTACAAGAAAACGAGCTGAAAATGATAGCACTATAGTGCAAAAATACAACAGTTGCAAAAGTAAACTACGAAGGCTGAGGCCTTCTTATTTATACACTACGAGGGGCCTAGCAGGCCTCCTAAATTCAAGGGACTCGGCTGTCCCAACTGCTAGTAAATAGTCATTCTTCCCAAATCTGCTTGGCTGCCTTTAGGATTCGTTTTGGTGGCATGTGAGCTCGGAGTTGAGGGTGTCGATTTCGAGGAAGGGTCATTTAATGCCAGAGACAACCCCCCTACGAATCCTCACCTCAAGCTTGGCTGTCTTCTGGCCCATAATTGCTTGGTTTTGCTCCAAACTTTGTCCAAAAAACCTGAAATAACCACGTATTAGCCTCCTAGGTAGAGTGACCACCCTTATTCATTCAAATAACATAAACATACTAAAAAACATGCATAATATATGAAAAATGGAGGATTGAACAAGGACAATTAGGCAAAATGAGCCCAATAAGTTACCCAATTCGGGGCTCATCATCACCCCCCTGGTAAATGGGTTGCTCATCCTCTTAGTAACTAGTCCAGCTCCTCATCCTAGATTGCCTTGATCGCCTCCCTCACATCCCAGGCCTATGAGGTGATATCTTCTTCACTGTCATGAAATCCGGCCTTCCATTCCACTTCTTCCCACTGCCTATGCTCCTCCTCTTCTGTGCCTCCTTCCAGCAGCCCCAAAAGAAAAGGTGGACTTAACTTGAGGCCTATCCAGTTGGCCTGAAGATTCTGCATGGACTTTTTGTAGAGAGGAACTCGTGCCAAGTCCTCCGTTATTCTAGTTTGGGTGTGGTATTCTATGATTTTTAGGCTGTGGGACAATGTGTTCCACCTACGGGTGCAAGCATGAACATAGTTGTCCCCCAACAGTCACTCCATGTCCTCAAAATGTGCTATGGCTTGAGCTTGACGATCCATGTAATCTAGCAGGGCCTGAGAGTCGTTTGCTAAGTGCTGGTGGGCATATATTAATGCTGAGGGATCCCCTGGCTCTGCTCTAATCAATAGTGGTTCCTGTAGTTCCCGATCCATGACATTTCTAACCACTGCTGCTCTCTTTTCTTCATGATTTAGCCACGAGGCCATGGGCATAATTTGCATGTCCCTTACCGTAGTGTTGGGGTCCCACGAGGTCATGTTGGGAAGGGCCAAATTGTGTACGTAGAACTCTGATAGTTTGGCCTTGTCCTCTGACGAACTGCTGTCACATAAATCCATGAATTGTTGGGAGTTTTGGAATTGAGCGATACCTCTCTATGCCAAAGTGTTGATATGAAATTGCAGCCACTAATCCCTGAGGTATAGGGCGTAGGATTTGGACGGCTGCCTACACTGCAGAGCTTCCATTGCCCAACTAGCCATGCAGGCCAGTTGGGCCTCCTTTTCTTGTATCTGCTGTTTCAGAGACTGTATCTCTAGGCCTGCTTGTAATTCTTTTTCCTGTAGCTATCGATTCCGTGTCTCAATTTCAGCCTGCATCCCTTCCCTTCTCTGTTGTTCTTCTGTGGTATCTTTGGCTGTTGTGGCCTCCTACTGTTGCTGTTATTCTCCCAAGATGTGAGGCTTGTCTTCCTTCTTATGTCCCTGCAACTGTAGCTGTTGTCTAAGCAGCTCATTTTCTTCCCGTAGCTTGGTCTGCTCGTAGCTCTCCACATGTCGTACCCTTGCCAATTCTTTTCGGGCCTCCTTGAGCTATTCCTCTAGAGGACCTATATCTACCACACCCTTGGATTTAGCGATCTTCATCCAAGTGTGGGTCCTCACTCTCTCTTCCTCTAATGCAAGGAAAAGTGGCACTGTGAATTTTTTGGGGAATGATCTTCCCGGCCTCTAAGAAGTTATAGTAGGAGTCCAGGTTGGGCTGGGGGCTTGGTTCCACAATGGTTTCAGCCTTCTCTTCCTCCTGTGATGATTTAGCTGCTTTTTCCTCCATCTTTTCTGTCTCCTTCAGCCTAGCCAGTGTTTCCTATAGAACAGCCTTAGCATCTTGTAGAGAGGCCTCTGAGTCCAACTTCTCCATCCTTTCTTTCCATGTGTATGTCTTCGGGCTTCCCCGCTCATATGTGATGGATGTATTTTGTTTGGCTGGGGTGTCTACAATTGTAATTGGCCCTTTGGGCTGTTTCTCTTTTGGTCTGGCAATTTTTATCCTCGTGCTTCTTTTTGCCTTAAAATACATGGAAGGCTCCCTCTTCCGCTTTTCTTTTTGCTTTGGAGATGTACTGAGGCTGGCTAGCACAGCTGCTGCCTCCCTAGCTAGAATCTCAGGAGATTCTTCCTTCTCTTTCCCTTTTTCCAGACTTCTTGTAGAAAGTCCTGTGCTGACTATTTTATGGCTTCCTGTAGAAACAATTTTCGGGCTTCCTATAAAAACGGCCTTCTGGCTTCCTGTAGAACCAGTTTGCACTATTTTGGCCTGCTTGGCTAGGGGTGCCTTCTCCTTTAGTTTTTCTGTGGCTGCCTTGGGTGTGCCCTTGCTTGCTTGGAGTTTTTCAGTCCTCTCTGCCCTGATTTGCAATTGTTTCTCCCTTGGTGTCTGTTTCATTTTTCCACCCACAGTTTTGGCCTCAGCAGCTTGGCCTTTCTCTTGTTTCTCTTCTTGTCCTTGCTGTGGTGGTCTGCCCTGGGTTTCCTGACCCTTGGCTTTCTCTTCTGCCTCAATGTTCTCCTTATCCTCACTGCTGGAGGAAGTGAGTTCCTCGGCCAGAATTCAGATATCATCATCCTTGGACATATTGCGAAAAATCTCCCAGGAGAGAGGGACAGTATAGGTATGGAGGGCATATTCTACTAGAAGCTTGATAAGCCCATGATGGGCCAGCTGGTCTGGTGTCCCTTCCTTCAGTTTTGTGCCACACTCAATCAATGATTGTAGGAGGAAGTAGGGGATGCTTAACTTTTGTTCTGCGGGTAAATCCATCTTATGCCTGAGTTCAGTTAGCAATCAGAAGTGATAACCGTATACAATACTGAACCGCCCCTCATAGGTAATATATTTCATGATCTGAAAGCTAACCTCGCTCCAAAATGGCTATAGGCTAGCTCTCCAGACCCCATTCTTATCCTTTGAAAACTGTTCCTCTGGTAGGAAGAATTCCTTTTTAGACTTTTGGCCCAATTTCCTTTCCTCTTTATCTCAGGGTATCCCCAATGGCAGATCAGTGACTCGACTAATGAGTTGTGGGGTGAGCTTTAGGGTCAACCCTCTGAAATTTACAGTGGCCAGTGTCTTTGATTTAGGCTGCAGGGACCTTAGGAACTCCTCTGTTATCTCATGATCGTGACCTTGAATTCTGTCACAGAAGGTCATCCAATTTGCACGGGTAAATAGGTCTACCACCTCAGGAGTTTCTCGCAATTCCTTGGAATCCGAGGGTTCCTTTCTGATAAACCCTCCTGGCATGGTGAAAAATGCTCTGTTTTGGCTTGTGCTCTGATCAGAAGGGGAATTCTGTGTATGGTTTCCTCCCCAGAACGTTGAAGACAATATGCCTCAGGTGTTTATAGCTCACTTTGTCTCAATTCCCTGGTGACAATGTTGTTGCTGCCCAAAACTCGACTGTCAAAAGGGAATTAAGCTCTTACAGATAGAGTTCAGAGCTTAATGTTTATCCCCAACCACATAAAAATCACTTTCTTTATGCACAGGCTTACCCTTACAGTGGTTTTATCATTTCTATAAGAGGAATTTGCTAACAAGAACCATGGAGGAGAATTAGATGCAGAACCCACTGAAAAATTCCATGTATCACACAGGCAAACCACTATTCTTGAACCACAGGCAGACTTGCTTTTAATTCTCCTACTCCAGCACGTTTAATTCACCACCTTTCGAAATATTATGCATGGGAATGGTGTGTTCGAGCCTATCTCTATTCGAAATTCCAGTTTCGACGCAGACAATCCAGGTTTCTCTGCTATGCCATGTTTCCTGTAGAGCTCCTTCCTGTAGAAAGCTTTGCCGACTTCTAGAGGACGTCACAGTGCTTCTGGACAAGTTTGGGACACGGGAGGACTTTGAAATGGGCCGAGAAGCTCCAAACCGCAGAGGAGGAGGACGCGTACTTCGCTGCAAAACGGTTGCAAGTGCAAATGACAACGGTTCATCGTGAGTTATTTGGCCGAGAAATTTGAATTACTGTACAATTCATGGTGCGGGGGTGAGCTATTCAGGCCAATCCGTTAGGCAATCTCACGACCATCATTCCTCGGCATGTCTCTGACCACCATTTCCTTTCTCTACCATTAACCACCGCCATTTCTGCCAAACTGCCGATTCTCCCCAATTGGACACTTCCCACGTGTCGACTGCCCGTCTCTTTGGCATAACCGGGCTCGTTCAGATCCCACAAGGCCATTCGACTGGCTTTGGGTGGCCAGTTGACTGGCCACCAAATTTGTTCAATCCACACATTTCACAGTCATGCAAGTTTCATAGTATAGTCTATGCAATTCGATGAATAAGGTTAGACACTTACCTGTGTGGCCGTGGACATGTTCTGCAGGCTTCGGGATGTGGAATGATGGCTTTGCTCACTGCTGCTTCGTGCACAGGCACTGGAGCTTCTTTTTTTTCATTGGCTGATGCTGTATGCAAGGCTTCGGGACCCGATCCTCTGGTTGTAAATGCTGCATGCGCCGGTTCCATCTGATTTCAGCTTTTGAGGAGGTGTGCACGTCCAAGTGGAGCTTGTTGCATGTCCCTGTGTCGATTTCAGCTGCTAGTGTCTCCATAGTATGTGCTCCAGATGGATCAGCTGTTACAGGATTCCTGTAGGACATCCTGTAGCTGCTTCTCCTCCTGGGATGCATGCTGAAACGAGCAAGGTTGTATTTGCGGATGAAGGGTCCTGATGGATCTTTGACAGGTACAGTGTGCGAGCCTCTGCATGCTTGATTTGTCACTTGGATAAAAAATTTAATCTAAGGAAACAGGACTCTTGTATGACTGTACAGGGATACATAACCAGATTGTTGCAATGGCGGTGGAAAGAGATGAAACAGGTGATGGATGGAAGAAAGGGGTGGCTACATGCCTCATCAACAGATTTCAAGCTTTAAATCCCTCTCCAAAATTGATTTTGGCCTGCCCAAAGGCTCTACAGGATGTTTCCTGTAGAAATGCAGAACTTCCTGTAGAAAGCCCTAAAACTTCATGTAGGAGGTTGAATCTCGACCCGAATGTGTCCAAATCCTGAAAAAATTGAGTGGCCATGGAGGGAGTGTCTGTGAGGATGCCTGGTAGCTTGGTACAGACCCTTGTTCTCGTTTTACGCGACCTTCTTTTCTGCACTGTATTCCCTGCAACCTACAATAATTCTTCAAAGATTAGACCTGTTTCTTTTTTTCTTTTTCTCTTTTTTTTAGAGAGACAACAGGGGTGCCTCCATGAGGTTTTCACCCCTACTATCTGCCCTGGGCGCCTCAGAGAGGTTTCCACCCAAGGATATTTTTATTCAAATTCTTTATTTTCTGAGAGATAGCAAGGGTGCCTCCCTGAGGTTTTCACCCTCACTGTTTGCCCTGGGCGCCGTAGAGAGGTTTTCGTCCAGGGATCTTTTTATTCGTCTTTTTTTTTTTATGATCAAGGTGTGGCCAGAACAGAGGTAGAACCCTGCTCTATTACCAACACTGATTTTTCCAGAGTTTCAATGAACTCCTTCCTCGAAAGGGGTTTCCTGTAGATCTTCAGTTGATGCCCATTGACGAGCATGGGGATGGGTTCTTCATCAATGGTCCTGATAAGGTTTGAACCATTGTCATTGCATTTCTCCACTGTATATGGTCGTAACCATCTTGTCCTCAGATTCCCTTTGAAATATTTGTATCTAGAGTCATACAGCAGCACCCAATCTCCCGGCTGGAATTTCTTTTCATTAAGGTGCCGGTCATGCCATATCTTCCTCTGACGTTGAACTACTTCTGAGTGGAGGAGGGATTGCATTCTGTTTTCATCTAATCCATTCAGCTGCAATAACCTTTCACATTGAGCATCGCTGAGATCTAGGTCCAGCTGAGCTGCCACTCTTAATGTGTTGTACTCAAACTCTATTGACATCAGAGCTTTCTTCCCGTAGACCAGCTCATAAGGTGTGAAACCGGTTGTCGTCTTCCAAGTGGTGTTGTAGGCCCAAGTGGCCTCAACCAGGCGATCTACCCAATCCTTTCTGCTGCTGCTCACCACCTTAGTCAAAATCCCTTCCAATGTTCTATTAGTGACTTCCACCTGCCCATTTGCTTGAGGATGATATGGGGTGGAAGCCCTGTGCTTGATCTTGTGATGAGCGAGCAAGTCTTCAATTAAGTTACAGGTGAATTGGCTTCCTTGATCGGTGACTAACTCTCTTGGGTAGCCAAACTTGTAGAAGATATTTACTCTTAAAAAATCAGTCACCTTTTCTTCTGTCATTGCTTTGATTGCCTTTGTTTCTGCCCACTTTGTCAGGTAGTCGGTGCACACAATGATGTAAGTCCTTTTCTTTGAAGGAGGGTTGATAGGACCCACAAAATCCATGCCCCACTTCTCAAATGGCTCGAAGGTCACTTGAGGTTGGAGATGAATTTCATCCCTTGGAGTCGGTTTCCCCATCCTCTGACATCGTTCACACTAGCTGATGTATCTTCTGACATCTTGATGAAGAGTGGGCCAATAGTAGCCTGCCTGTAGAATTTTGAAGGCAATCCTTTTTGCTGCAAAGTGGCCTCCACAGGGTCCGTTAGTGTCAGTCTTTACAGCCTTCCTACAGTGATCAAATATGCTCTTACAAAGTGATTTTGAAGTGTCAAGGTCAAATTTTGTCATTTCAGTGAGTCTTCAAGCAAAATTTGGTCACTA